>CM038681.1:375427313-375467313 GCA_021605205.1 Aegilops longissima
TGGCAGCATAGTAGTGCATGTCTTGAGTAGGAGATATAAGCCTTGCACCAGCCCCGCGTGCACGGAGAAACGCCCGTCAGTACATAACCCAACCGTCAGTCGCCTCGCTTCTAGGGAGAGGATCGATCCTCATCATGCCTTGAGACCCGAGCCTCCGTCCATTCTGCCACGAAATCCGCTCATCATGCCCCTTGATGACTCTGGTTGTGCTGAATTCAAGCTGAAACTCTTGCGATTCGATGTTCCACTCGGTGACTCTTCCGGCTGAGTTGGGGCTCTGACACCCTTTCCAAAGTGCTGTTGAGACAACCTTGATGGGGTGGCCACGAAAATAATGCCCGCAGCTGCTTGAGGCCACCAATAGCCTTGAGGAGGAGTTTGGGAGGCATGGTGCAGCCCTCGCGTCCCAACACTGTAACTGGCAAGTACAGGGGTCTTCAATGAGGTTAGGAGTCTTTGGTGTCGATGGCGCCCTCCGGAGACCGTGGCGCCTCTGAGGCAGTGGAGCCTCCGGCGGTAGGTCACCAGCCGGGGAGGGTCTCTCTGTCCCAAGTCGTTTCCCTGCGGCGGTGATCCTTCTCGTGTGGTAGTGGTCTCTGTGAGTCTTCCTTGATCTGCTTCACCTTGACTCGGGCATTGCCCGCGGCTTTGGTCAATGCTCCTCCTAACCGCCACAGGGCTGCGTTGGCGAGTAGGGAGTGGCTGGAAGGTAGAGCACCGGGGGTTCTTGAGGCGCAGAGGCCACCATTACGGGAGGGCTGGTTAGAGTACCTCTTGAGATCTTGGAATGCCTTGTCGGCCTCTTGAGTCCATTCAAAGGGCCTTTTTCTTCATCATTGGAAGAAAGGCGGCGCTCGCTCCCCCAACTTGAGATGAAGCGTCCTAGTGCAGTCCAGCGCGCCGGTGAGTTACTGCATTTCTACGAGGTCTTTGGCGGGCTCATGTCCTCGACTGCCTTGACCTTTTCAGGCTTAGCCTCGATGCCTTGGCGGGACACGAGGAAGCCCAAGAGCTTGCAGGGGACCCCAAACACACACTTCTCGGGGTTGAGCCGCGGGTTCACTGCATTGAGGCTCCCGAAGGTTTCCTCGAGGTCCTGTATCAGGGTTCTGGCTTCCCAAGATTTCACCACAATGTCATCGACGTAAGCCTCAACATTCTTCCCGAGCTGCGGGCCCAAGGTGATGTGCATCAGCCGCTGAAAGGTCGCCCTGCGTTCGCAGCTAGCAGCATGCATGTGTGGCAGTACACCCCTGCAGGGTCAAAGCCGTTTTTCCCGTCTTCTACGCCATCTTGATCTGGTGATACCGGAGAAGGCATCCAAGAAACACAACATATCGCACTTTCGGCGGTGGAATCGATGATCGATCGTCTGAGGGCGGGAATGGATCCTGCAGGCATGCTTTGTTGAGGTTGGTGAAGTCGACACACATCGTTCCTTCCCCCTTTCTTTGGCATGACAACGGGTTAGCCAACCAATCTAGAGTATCGGACCTCGCGAATGACCCTGCCGCCTCTGGCTTGCGGGTCTCTTGGGCGATGAAGGCTTGCTTCTCGGTGGACGCTGTCTGGCTTTACCTTCCACGGCGTGCGTTGGGGCACGTTGAGGTGATGCTCGATTCGCCTCTAGGGATCCCGCCACTGATCGAGGCTCCCATGCGAATACCTTCTTGTTGGCGGCGACTTGACCGGGGCCTCCTCTGCTTTCGGGCTCGAGGTTGGCGCCTATGGTGAAGGTGGCGTTAGTGGATCCGTCCTCGTCGACCGATGTCTGCTTGGTTTACTGCCTTGTCTTGGGTGAACAAGCTGCTTCTTCTTGGCGGCGCCTTCCTTGGGCTCGGGGGCATCTGAGTCGGCGAGGCTCTTGCCGGCGCGCCGTCTTGAAAGCGAGCTTGAGCACTGCAGCGCATTCGGTGTCTCCGGATCGGTGAGGACACCGTTGCTCCCGAGCATCTTCATGAGGTTGTCAGCGGGGTGAGTCGCGGCCATGAATCGGGCTAGTCTGGATAGCGAGGATGGCGTTGTATGGGAGGCGATGGGGCGATGTCAAAATCGATCAGCTCCGTCGCGGAAGTTGTCGTAGAGTGCGAAGGTTACCGGGAGGCGGATCCGCCCGAGGAGCTTCGATGACCCGCCCGGCAGCCCAGAAGGGCCTGCTGGTGAAGCCGCTCCGGCGGTATGTGGAGGCTGAAAAACTTCAACAGAAACCGCGAGGCCAGCGCCACCGTCGATGGCGTCTGGTAGCGACCACGGCGGATGGTGGAGGTGCACAGCATTGGGGCGCCCAAGCGAGCTGAGTTGGAGGTGATCCTCAAGCTGAAGGCGAATCGGCCCTAAGCGTCGACAGGCCGGAGAAGCCCCATCTGCGGAGGCAGCGCCCGATCTGGCGTGACGGCTTGATGTGGCGGTCGAAGGTGCTTTCCTGCGAGCCGCCGGAGAAACTCACGGCGACCCGAAGCGCCCGGCGCAGCGTCTTTGCGAGAAAAACGCGCAGCTCCTCCCAAGAGGCCACGAAGCGGCTGGCGGTGGAGCAACCACCCAGCGAAGCGCGGTGAAGGCCATGGGAAGCGATTGGCCATGACCTGTCGTCACCCCTTCTTCGAGGGCGGCCTCCTCGTGCGCCAGCGAAGGCGGCCGGATCGATCGTGCCGTTGTAGAAGCGATGGCGTCTCCGGCTCGAACTTGTTAAGCCCGCTACTCTGTCGCGAGCTGGGGCCAAGGCTCGAACCTGGCACGCTCTTGCGCGGCCGGCAGCGTCGGCGTGAGCGGCGTGCTGCTCATCATAAGGCGAATCGCGATGTCGGCGGAAGCGAGGTTGGCGAAGGAAAGCTTGGCGCACCTACTGGCGCGCCAAATGTCGGATTTTGGGTTCAGCAGACCCTCTGAGTTTCGAACTACAGGGGTGCGGAGATCTCACCCCTACCTACCTGCACCTCGCTGCCTCGCTAGGATCTAAACTACCAAAGGAACAACACAAAGAGACACAAAGGTTTATCTTTGGTTGAGGCCACCATTGTGGTGTAACACCCTACTCCGGTGTGTGGTGTGGTGGATTGCCTCTGGGGCTGATGATGAATAGTACAAGGAAGAACAACCTCGCGAGGGTCTGTTCTTGGTTGGTGCGATGAACTGCTAGGGAGAGTTCAGTCGCCTCTCTCTCTCTCTCTCTCTCTCTCTCTCTCTCTCTCTCTCTTCGATGCCTCTACCACCTGTGGGTGGCTAGTCCTATTATAAGCGGAGGCCTGGGCCTCTTCCCAAATATTGGCGGGAAGGCGCCAACAATTGGCCATTTGAAGGGAACATCGATACACTTATCTGACTAAAGTTGGTCCTCTTTGCCAAAGGCTCACAGCGATGGCCCGGCTTTGGCTCCATGATGACCTTCTTCCTGCCGTTGGGCTGGTCTTGGTCTTGTTGCACGAAGGCTGCCTTTGCTTGATGCTCTGCTGCGCTTGCCTCCTTTGCACCAAAGAGGAAATGAGGACAACTTCTGCAGTGGCGCCACTTGGCCCTTAGTAAATCATGGCTTGCGTCATGGGCACCTCGTGAGTACCCGCCTTGATCTCTCGCCTCCTCGCGAGCCAGCTGTGAGGCCACTGCGAGAAGCTTCACTGTAAATCCGCCCGCAATCGGCCCCCTCGCGAGTCTTGAGCTTGTCTTGATGAAGGTGGGCCATCTTTGGGCTTCCCCCTTGAGCCACGCCCGCGAGGCGCGAGGCGGCCAGATCTGGTACCCCGTTCCCGAGCGGCGACACACGTCACGGAACCTCGTGAGGTTCGCCTCGCCTTGATATCTCCGCTCCTCGTGAGCCTGCGGACTATGCCACTCTGAGGGAGGTCTTGCGTCATTAGCCTCGCGAGCTTGGACCCTCGCGAGGTCTTGGATCTGTGTTGATGAAGATGGGCGTGCGGCCTCTTTAAAATACGCCATGGGCGCTTGAGTAGATCTGAGGACCCCATTCCCGAGCATGACAGTGGCCCCGGGCCCAAGGTGCGTTCGGGCTTGGCAGCTGGCGAAGCCAAGGGTCAAGTTTAGACTCGCGGAGCCCCAAAGCCTGCGGCCTCGGTTCAGCGTGGCGGTTGATTAGGCGTGGGCACCTCCGCTTCCCCATGCTTCCTTTGAATCCGCCTAGCTTCTCATTGCCCCACCCTACGATTATTCCTCCGTCGCCTACGCCTTGCTTCCCCAATCTCTCTGCTTCCTCGAGACTCTGCTTCCCTTCTCCGATCTGACCTGCCCTCCCCCTGCTTTGTTACCATGGCACCGAAACAACTGGACAAGGGGGAGAAGCCAATGTCTCCGTCAGGCACTCCTCCAGCTGTCGAGCCGGCGCTAAGCCGATCTCAGGTGCTCAACAACGAGGCCATGGACAAGGTGCGTCCAATGCTTGCTTCCAGCTTCAACGAGTGGGGAGAGACGATGGCTTGGCTGGAATCTCGCACTCGCATGGCTCGGGAAGCCACCGGGGTCCCAATCTTCATAGACGCCCTCTGGGCTGGCCTGATTCCTCCCTTCTCCGCCTTTCTCAACGCGGTGCTAGAGCATTACTAGATCCACATGCTGCATCTTGACCCCCAATTGGTGACTCTTCTTGCTGTCTTCGCTTTCGTGTGCGAAGCCATGGTGGGTATCGCTCCTTCGGTGGCCCTCCTTCGTCATTTCTTCTCGCTGCACCTGGCCGACCCTCAGCAATGCTCGGGTTGCCTAAGCTTCTAGGCCGTGGCTGCGACTGCGGGCGCGGGGATTGACTTCGAGCTCCCTTCATCCACGAGCGAGTTTCGTACGCGATGGGTGTTTGTTGATGCCGGTGTGCTCAGCCCCCTGCTTTTTCTCCCGGTGGGGCCGGCTGTTCCAAACTCCGGCTAGGGCCACCAGAAGCTCTCGAGCCCCCGCCTTGCTCTCGTGTGGGCCAGGCTGAGGCTGCTGAAGGACCACGGCGTGACCGCGCCGATGGTGGTGAAGGAGTTTGTCAAACGCCGGGTTGCTCCGCTTCAGCACCACTCTTGCCCAATGTGGACCTTGCTCAACAGTCGGGACCACATGAGGTTCCAGGATTCTGGGCTTCCTCTCGGGACGCGGCAGACAGTGCTCAAGGTCTTGACGGGTGTCCATTTACAGGCCGAAATGCCTGGGAAGAATTGCCAGTTGTATTACTGCAAGAACAAGGATGAGTTTGCAGCGAGCATGCCTTCTTTCGACGAATGGGGGCTGCGGCCGATCGGACTAGTGGGGCCCCGCGAGAACCCCGTCGTCATGGTTCCCTTCTTCGCCGTTGGTGCCGAGCTCGCCCAGTGAAGATCACGGGAGAAGCGAGCTATGGCGGATGCGGTGGCTCGAGTCTGAAGGAACACATGCCGAGTGGTGATCACGAGGGTGTCGTCCTCGGGGGCCTGCGACCCCCCTCCTGAGGCACCGATTATTGAGGAGGCGCAGCATGTGGCTCCTGAGGCCAAAGCTCCAAGAGCCTCAGGAGGTTGTGGTGAGATGGTGCCCGGCTGTTTGCTACAACCGGGCACCCCTGAAGACATCCTTCTAGGCTCTTCTTCGGCCCCGCCGCGCACCTGCCGTCACGTCCAGCATTTCGGTCGTCTTTGTGTGGACTTCGAGGAGCTCCGCAAGAGGAAAGGATCCCCTAGCAGCAGCAATATCTTCGGGCCATTGAAGCGGCGAAAGTACATCGCCATTGACGCATAAGTATCTTGTTGTCAAGGATTCCTGCATGCAGTCTCTTTATCCTGACGTCAGTTCTGCAGGGCTCCTTCCGTTGAAGTTGTTGCGTCTCCCGAGAAACGGCCTCCTCCTTCATCAACTCCCCCATCTGCCTTGAGCGTTCCTGGTCTTCCTACCTCCCTTTGTGCAGGGTCGGTTGGGGGAGCATCTCTGCCTTCGTGGCGCGCTGAGCCCACAGCTTGGCCACCCCTCCCCCACGATCTGGCGTGGAGCTTGGCGGGCTTGCCCAAGACTCCTCCTTTGCTCATGGGCAGCAGCTCGTTGGCTTCGATCTTTGGTTCCTCTTCAAGCAGTGAGCCCCAATCGGCTTGGGCTTCTCGCGTGGACGGGCTGGCGTTAGGTGCGGTGTCAGCTCTAGCCCCCTGCCGGGAGGTCGCGTGCCACTTGGCGCCCCGCCCGCAACCCCCGAGGTGGAGGACGAGGTGGGTCGAGCGTTCGAGCTCGAGCGCGGGCGGAGCATAGTTCTTCACGAGCTCTTCCAGGAGGCGATGGGCACGATTAGCCGACTTGGTGAAGAGCTTCGAGTGTCGACTTCGCCTTGAGGCTGAAGGTCTCGGTGGTGGAGGAGGCGCAAGTTGAGGTGGCCATCAACCTCGGTCGCTATCAGTAGCGACCTTGAGAATCTGGCTTGGCGTCCCTCAAGATCGCCCATGAAGCCCGTTGCAAGCCTTGGAAGAGGCTCGCGAGGCTGTGGAGGAGCAGCGTGGGAGCTCCGGGCTGGGTCGTCCTTGAGCAGCAGGTGGAGCGCTGCAGGTCGCTCTTGCATCCACGAGGGGCGCCCAGCGGAGGATGAGGAGGTCCGGGCGTGGTGGCGCTGGCCTGCAAGCCGTGGAGGCGCAGCCTCGAGCTCGGCGGCCAGGCAGGGGAGCATCAAGTTGCTCAAGCAGAAGATGCCGTCGGGGCTCGCGAGGCGGAGTTGAGGAGGAGGTGAATCGCCCGGGTGGCGAGGTTGCGCGGACTGGAGTGTAGAGTGCGACCTGGCCCGAAGCTCGCGGATCACGGAGGATCTTGGGCAGGGCCGCTGCCCTCAAGCACAGGTTGGATGAGGCCGAGGCGCCACGGAGGCTACGGCCGCCCCGCCACAATTCTGGCAGCGGACTTGGCCTCCGCCCTTGCTGAGCTCGCTCCGCCGTGGGGCGGGTTGATGATCTTTGAGGCGTTGCATGGTAGAACGGAGGAAGTGCTCCAACGATGAATGGTGGAACGCGAGCATGCCCCTATGCTTCAGGATCTCCGGAACAGGGCCAACACCGCCCTAGGCCATATTTGCGATGTGGAGGTGCCGGCCCCTCACTCGAATGACTATGCCAGCCACGACCTTCTTCAGCGAGGTGGTGGCGCGCTGGAAGGTTCGATCGCGAGCTCGCCCGACTTGTGGAGGAAAGAGGCGTGGCCTGCTGGCGCTTTCTCCGTGTCTTGACCACCTTCGAATGCCGACCCCAACCCGATTCGGCGCGCCATCGCCCGTTCCACGGCCGTCCGAGTGACTGGCGCGTTGGGTTGAAGACAACGTCGGCCAGCGTCGGTCGAGCCTTCACGCCGGAAGATGGCGGGGTGGTGGTCGCCGTGAAGCGAAGGCGGCGTGGTTGGCGATGGTGTTGGGGGCGTCGCCCGATGGCGGCGGCGATGCCGACGAAGGCGATGGCGGCGCGAGTGGCGTCAGGGTGATGTGCGAGCGACATTTCTGGCTGATCCCATGTTCTCCTGTCGTTTCATCTTGCACACAAAGCTCGGGCATGGCCCTTGGAGAACTTGTAAGAGCATTTTGGGAGGGGGAGCACCTCATGTAAGCAAATAGAAATTTTTTACTTTCCTATGCGATGTGAGTTTGTGTCATCATGAACTCGTGAACCCGGGTGCGAGTTTTCTGTCATAGTTTACCTTAGTCAGCGCCAGCTTTCAGCTGGGTCGTGAGTCATCGAGTTTCTGAGAACCCTGCGAAGCTTGTCGCCCCGTCAGAAGGGGCCCCACAAGAGGTGAGCACCAGTTGCAGTGCTAGCGCGCACTACGAGATCCAGAAGGCAAGAAATTTCTCGAGCAAGAAAAGGCACCCCCCGCGCGCAACGATAAAAACTTGGTTTCAACTTAAACACAGATCCAGAAAACAAAGCTATAGAAAGAGAGATCCAAAGCGAAAGGCCGCGTCCGGCACCTAGTCTAGTCTTCCGGTCTTCAAGTCTTCTCACCAGTGCGGAGCTAAGTGCTGCCACTAGGCGTGGGAGGGAGCCCCAGGGCCTGAGGCCGGCACCCCCGAGACTCCGTAGCGTACAGCCCAACTCATTATTACGTGAGAGTGTCACGGGCGAGCTTCACGAGCACGGGCCTTCTTCATAGGTCCGACCTTGCTTCATATCGCCACTCGAGGCCCCTTGCGCCACCCTTGACCTCCTTTGAGCCGACCGGTCACGGGGCGACACAAAGAGGGAAAGGGGCGCCAGTGCCCTCGGCGACCAGAGTCCTCTGCCGGGAAGGGTTGTCGAGGCCTCCCGACGGAGGGCCTACCTCCGAGTGTCGCCCGGGCGTCCGCGCAATCTGAGGGAGGGCCTTGCACCTGGCTCCCTCCTGGCGGCCCCCAGCGTGTTTCCCTTGTTGGAACGGGTGCTGTCGTGCCAGGGTCGTTGATCGACGCTGAAACCTGATTCATCTGCAGCCCATGGTTAGCATAAGCCTGTTCCTGAGAGATTAGCGGTATCCTGTAGTTGCCGTTGCCGGCGCGACCGTCGTGGTTCTCCGTTGGTTCTTGGAAGGCTTCGGCTCCTAGCGCCCCCTCTCCCAAATCTTCTCCAATGAATGAGTCGGGGTCGTCCTCGGGTGCGTACTCTTGGTCCATCATGCGGGGCACGTAGGCTTCCGTGGCCGTCACCCCGAACACCTCGCGGTAGTGCCCCATGCTCCATGTTGCTCGGCCCAGGGTGGCGTCCTGAGGATGGTAGTGTGGCATCCGGCTAGGACCATGGGGGGTGACGCTTGCACCCATGCTTGTTGCGGGCGGCATGGGGGCAGCGGAGCCCCCTACACTGCCGGCCGTGCCGATGTTGATGAAGCCCCCGGCGTTGCTGACGGCGCGCGGTTGTGGTGAGGCCCTCTGTGTGGCCCTGCAGTGGCCTGAGGAGAAAGTCGATAGCAGAAAGGTGGTGCCCCCGACGCTGCTGCATCCAGCAGCTCGGCAACACGCTCCAGCAGTGCATCCCGGCCGCTCTCCATCAGCCTGCATCGCAGTAGCTCCCTTGCCACCATGATTGCCGCCCGCATGTTTGCTTGCTCCTGCTGTGAGTGCAGCATCGTTGCTGCGGCATGACTCGCTGCTCTTGCAGCGGCTCGTACTTCCCACGGGGTGAGGGTGGATGATGCCTGGCCGCGCTGCCCATGCCCGGTGGAGTTTGGCGGCGCTCGCGCCACCTGGAGTGCGCAGTCAAGGTCTTCATGGGTAGGCGGTGCTGCCCGGGCTGCCCAAGCTGCCCAGCGGTCGGAGCCGACCCTTGAGTCGCCGGACATCGTGGTTGCGGAGCGTCGGCGAGCTGGTTGGCGGAGAAGAAGCCCCGGTGCACCCCTACCTAGTGCACCAAATGTCGGATGTGGGGTTCCAGCAAACCCTTAAGGTTCGAACACTGGGGGTGCGCATGAAGTCTTTCCCTCCTACTGATCTACGCCCTAGCTTGCTAAGATCTCGCAGACGAACTTGACGAACTCGGGACACAAAGAGACACGAGGTATATACTGGTTCGGGCCACCATTGTGGTGTAATACCCTACTCCAGTGTGGTGGTGGTGGATTTCCTCTTGGGCTGATGAAGAACAGTACAAGGGAAGAACAACCTCCTGAGGTTGAGGTGTTCTTGTGCTTGGTGTCTTAGCGGGTGAGAGCTGGGTGAATTGCTCGATGCCCCCTACTGTGGTGGCTAGCTCTACTTATATAGGCCCTGGTCCTCTTCCCAAATATTGAGCGGGAAGGGAGCCAACAACGGCGGGCAAATTTGAAGGGGGATAGCTAGTACAAGATATCCAGACAAAAGTGGTCTTCGCCTGCGAAAGGCTGTGGTGGTGATGCCGTCTTGGGCTCCACGATGACCTCCGCCTTGCCGTCCTCCTGGTCTTGGTCTCATTGCACCAATATAGCAACCTTTGCCTGATGCCTCGGTACTCCTTGCCCGCGCTGGCCTCCTTAGCACCAAAGAGGAAACAAGGAAGCTGTGCGCGCTAGAGCCCGCCTGGTGCCCGCCTCGTGTCGTTCGTCATGGCTCACGTCACGAGAGCCTTGTGAGGTTCGCCCCGCCTTAATATCTCCGCTCCTCGTGAGCCTGCCTGATTAGGCCACTCCTGAGGTCTTGCGTCGTTCGCCTCGTGAGGGTCTTGGATGCCTTGTTGATGAGGATGGGCCGTACGGCCTGCTGGCTTTGCCACGCCATGGGCCTTGACGAGCAGGTCTGGGACCCCGTTCCCGAAGCATGTGAGCGATGTGTAGCCACGCCTCCCCCGACAAAACACGCATCACTACCAGCATCGCTACAGTGCTGAGCAGCCGGCCAGACCCGCAAGCGGCAGACGCGGCCTGTCGGCCAAGTATGAGACAGTCGGTGGGACCCACCAGGCGACGGGCCCCACGAGCCAGCGGAGAAGCCGGCGACCAGAGACAATGACAACCGGGTCCTACACCCGACCGGATTACCTTTGTACCCCTGGGGGGTAGGCCTATATAGACCCCCCCAAGGCACCCATGCTAAGGGTTCAAAACTTAGTTCATTCACACACACCTATAGAGAGAGGAAGTTAGGGCTAGCCTTGTTCTTCTTCCTCCTCTAGAGAAACAGCTCTAGGAGCAATCTTGTAGCCACTCTTGTTGCTTAAGTGATCATGTGGAGACCCCGCAGAGCAGGAGTAGGGGCGTTATCTCCTAGGAGAGCCCCGAACCTGGGTAAGATTCACCGGTGTGCATGTCTTCGCCTCATCTCGTTTCCTGGCACCGGCGACGTCTTATTAGCCCCCTCCATGATAAGCCATCCTTTGGCATATGTCGCATGACACCCCCGACATTTGGCGCCCGCCGTGGGGCTAGTTGACGATCATCTCCCTCACGCCGACAGCAGTGGCAGCACCGTCATGGAAGTGCTCGTCATCAGCCACAGCAGAGCCTCTAGTGGGGATGCCCAAGACCCCCTCCAGGCGGCGTTGTGAGATCTCTCAGCACCCATCCCAGAAGATGCCGGCGCCGAGACGTTGGAAGCCCTCCGCGTCTCGCTCGTCGAAAGCGCCAAGAAAATGGCCACCATGAGACGCCTCTCAGTTAGCGGCACGCTGGCTGCTGGCGGGCCCAGCTGCATTGGCACCGTCCGGCAGTGTGGCGCTGCCATAACCAGCATGTTCGGGGCAGATCGCCCTGTCTATGCCACGCCCATGGAGAACATACGAGCTGCCTAGGCGGCAGCAGACGAGCTGGACCACCTCGAGGGCGACGAGCGCCGCTACATGATGGAGCGCGTCCAGTAGCTCATCTACGCGGCCGTCGCGCAGCAAGAAGCCGGCTACCGTGCCGAAGATCCTGGCCAATGGGTTGAGAACCCGCCCCCCGCCAAGAGAAAGGTGTGACCTCCCGGACACCGACTGGTGGCGTCCGCGACAAACGAGACAAAGAGCCCACTGCTAGCCGCAGCCTCACACGCATCACAATCGAGCGCGACCAAGACGACCCCCCACGAGCAGTAGAATGACGGGACGACTACCCGCCTCCTCCCCCCTCACCGGGAGTGGCGCGCCTCCCCGCCGCCTGTTGAGCACCCGACGCTCAGCGACCGGCTGGGTCGCCGAGAAGGAGTCGGAGAGAATGACACCCACCACCGAATCGATCGTCTCAATCGATCCTTGGCACTAGAAGAAGAAGACGCGTTGGGCCCGCCTTGCTTCTGCATCCGCATCCATGATGAGCCTTTTCCCAAAGGGTTCACACTTCCCCGAGATACGCCCAAGTACAACGTCTCTGTGAAGCCGGAGGACTGGCTGGTCGACTACTCCACGGCCGCCAGCACAGCAAACGGCAACAAGCGTGTTGCCGTAAAGTACGTTCCGCTCATGCTCCAGGGCACGACCCAGACATGGTTGAACAGCCTGAAGCACCGCAACATCAATAGCTGGGTAGATTTCACTGAGGTCTTCATCAGCAACTTCACCAGCACCTACAAGCGGCCTCCCAAGCCTCGCCGACTCTCCTTTGTGCGTCCAAGGCTAGCAGTCCACCGCGACTACGGCGGTGGGATGAACTGCGCAACTCCTGCGGAGGGTGCATGAGGTCCAAGCTATCGAGTACTTCACTGCCGGGTGCCGAGAGGGCACCTTACTCAAGCACCGACTCCTCTGCGACGAGCCGGCCACACTCGACGAAGTAATGATCATAGCAGACAAGTACGCCACTGCCAACTCTTCCATGAAGTCATAGCAGACAAGGACCATCTCATACCAGCATGGTGCATAAAGAAAAATGAAAACTAAATGCAAAATACGCTCCAAGACTTGCACATAATGCATGAACGAAACGAATTCGAAAAAATATCGATACTTGTTGAAGAAAGAGGGGATGCCTTCCGGGGCATCCCCAAGCTTAGACGCTTGAGTCTCCTTGAATATTTACTTGGGGTGCCTCGGGAATCCACAAGCTTGAGCTCTTGCCTCTCTTCCTTTTCCTCATATCGAGAAATCCTCAATTAGAAACAACATCCACACAAAACTTCAACACAAAACTCGGTAAGATCCGTTAGTATAATAAAGCAAATCACCACTCTAAGTACTGTTGCAAACCAATTCATATTTTGTTTTTGAATTGTGTCTACTGTAATATAACTTTTCCATGGCTTAATCCACTAATATAAATCGATAGTTTCATCAAAACAAGCAAACTATGCATCAAAAACAGAATCTGTCTAAAATAGAACAGTCAGTAACAATCTGAAAATTCACCATACTTCTGAGTCTTGAACAATTCTGCAAAAATTATTAAAAATAAAAAATTTGTACACGAAGACAGTGAATAAAGAATCAGAACCATTTGACGTACCAGTAAAAAATGAAAAATCGCGCACTACAGCCAAAGTTTCTGTCCTGCACCGTAGAAACCAACAAGTATTGTAAACATCGTAAAGGCAAACCTTGGCACATTATTTTTATTATACAATGGAATTGTACAAGGGGATAATTATTTTTGTTGAAAAGTTTCTGTAATCAAGATTCACAAAGTTGCCGTGAGGATGAACAAAGTTCAAGGAGCTCTCCTACTTCAGCAATGCTTGTCTTTCTCACTTTCGCTTTTCTTTTTGAAAAGTTTTTGGTTTCCCCTCTTTATTTTTTTGTTTTCAATCTATATGAAAGCACTCAACAGAAATAAATGACTCTCTAAAACTTCCGGGTTGTCTACCTGGCAGCGCTTTCTTTAAAGCCATTAAGCTAGGCATTTAGTGCTCAAGTAATGGATCCACCCGGATCCCAAGGTATATCAAAGCCAATTTTAATTAACAATGATTTGTAATTTAGTAGTGAGCACAAAGTAACATAAATCAAGCAATGAAGAAGTCTAACTCTCTTCCTATGCATCGGCATGTCATAAAAGAACAATTCATGCACACGTAGTAAAGGCCAATGCATAGTATAAGTAGTTTCTTGCAATTTCATAGTATGGGAAACATAGAGGTGGAGAAATAGTTCCTCTCTCATAATAATTTCAAGTAGGAGCAGCAAGCACATGCATATTAAATTCATCAAAATTATCATGTGCAATGATAAAAGGCAACCCATCAATATAATCCTTAATAAGCACAAACTTCTCCGATATACTGTAGTCGGGAGAATTCAAAAAGATAATAGGACTATCATGCGTGGGTGCAATAGCAACAATTTCATGTTTAACATAGGGAACTATAGCAAGTTCATCTCCATAAGCATAATTCATATTGGCATCTTGGCCACAAGCATAGCAAGCATCATCAAAAAGGGATATTTCAGACAAATTCAAGGGATCATAGCAATCATCCTTCGGTAAGCACGAAGGGGAATTAAACAATGTATGAGTTGGAGGGTTACTCTCATTAGAAGGTGGGCACGGGTAGCTAATCCGCTCTTCCTCCTTTTGTTCTTCGCTCTCCTCATCATCTTTTTCATCCAATGAGCTCACAGTTTCATCAATTTCTTCTTCCATAGCTTCCTGCAAAATATTAGTCTCTTCTTGGACAGTGTTGACTTTCTTCATAAAAGCATTAATATAGTAATTGTATTCATAATTTTCATAGCAATATCCAAGTATAGCAAGATTTTCCGACCTATAACCATCATCATCAAAAGCTTCATACTTTTCAAACAAAGCTTCAATATCATAGGCAGCCTTAAAAGCAACAAATTCTTCTATTTGTTCCACATCATAGTAATCATATATACCATTAGCATAAGAAGCTAAGGTTTCATTATCGTTAAATTTGCATGAAAAGGGAGGTGTGGAGCCTCCATCCTGAAACAACAAGTAATATCTTATCTCAAGCATAGATTCCAGGCATACCAGCGCAACATAATAAAATTGATCCCATAATAGTTTCCCTTTTTGTGTCGGCGATAATCCCTAAAGTATTCACGTTGATCAACGTGTCTCCCATCATAAAGTTGAATGGGGTTTTCTCGGGATTATCAAAGTAGTACATAATATCTCTCACATAATGAGAATCGGGGTTTTAGGAGTTACCCCATCTACATGAGTAGCAAGTACCTCTAATTTTTTGGTATTTTGTGTTCCATATCCATAACTAAAGATCTGAACAACTAAGAACAGCAAATAAAAATTACTTAGTGATAAAGCAAACAAGCACACACGAGAATATTCACCCCACGCTATGACTCCCGACAGCGGCCTTGGAAAAAGGTCTTGATAACCCACAAGTATAGGGGATCTCAACAGTTTTTGATAAGTAAGAGTGTCGAACCCAAAGAGGAGCTAAAGGTAGAACAAATATTCCCTAAAGTTCTATCGACCACCGATACAACTCTACGCACGCTTGACGTTCACTTTACCTAGAACAAGAATAAAACTAGAAGTACTTTGTAGGAGTGATAGGATAGGTTTGCAAGATAATAAAGAACACGCAAATATAAACTAGGGGCTGTTTAGATAAAGATGCAATAAAGTAAATATAGCGAGTGTGGAAAAGTGGTGGTAGGAGTTGTGCAATTGTCCCTAAGCAATTGACTACATTACTAGACCGGTAATCACTATTGCAATTCTATTTGATGGAGAGGCATAAGCTAACATATCATCCCTTACTTGGAATTCTATGCACTTATGATTGGAACTCTAGCAAGCATCCGCAACTACTAAAGATTCATTAAGGTAAAACCCAACCATAGCATTAAAGCATCAAGTCCCCTTTTATCCCATACGCAAACAACCTACTTACTTGGGTTTGTGTTTCAGTCACTCACGCAACCCACCATAAGCAAATCATAAACATATTGCAAACCCTACAGCTGGAATCCCTCACGCTTGCGCGACACGGAGGGCACAATAGAACAACACCAATAATAAAACATGCAACTCAAACCAATCATAGCAATTCCTCAATCACCGATAGGACAATAGAAATCTACTCAGACATCATAGGATGGCAACACATCATTGGATAATAATATGAAGCATAAAGCACCATGTTCAAGTAGAGGGTACAGCGGGTTGCGGGAGAGTGGACCGCTGAATATAGAAGGGGAAGGTGATGGAGATGTTGGTGAAGATGGCGGTGTTGGTGAAGATCGCGGTGATGATGATGGCCCCGACAGTAGCTCAGCGCCACGAAAGCAAGGGAGAGAGGTCCCCTTCTTCTTCTTCTTCATTGACCTCCTACCTAGATGGGAGAAGGTTTCCCCTCTGGTCCTTGGCTCCCATGGCTTGGGAGGCGAGAGCCCCTCGAGATTGGATCTATCTCTCTGTTTCTGCGTTCTCTCCGGCTCTGTTTCACCGTTTAGTGTATATATGGAGGTCCGTAACTCGATTGGCCTGAAACCTTCGCCAGATCGTTTTCGAAAATTAGCTTTCTTGCGGCAAAAAGAAGCGTCAACCGCCTTACGGGTGGCCCACGAGATAGAAGCGCGCCCCCACGGAGGGTGGCGTGCCCCTATCTCGTGGCCACCTCGGGCATCGTCTCACGTTGATTATTCCTCCCAAAAATCACAAATATTCCAAAATAATTCTCCGTCCATTTTTATCCCATTTGGATTCGGTTTGATATTGGGTTTTGCGAAACATAAAACATGCAACAAATAGGGCGGCCTTTGAGCCTTTGGATCAATATGTTAGTCCCAAAAAATAGTATAAAAAGTTGCCAAAAGTATATAAAAGTTGAATAATATTGGCATGGAACAATCAAAAATTATAGATACGATGGGAGACGTATCATGGTGCAGCCCCCTGTTGCATTCTCAGTGCCAGAAATTCTAAAATATTCTATAAAAATCATACTAAATTTTCAGAGCATTTGGAGAACTTTTATTTTTGGGACATTTTTATTGCAAGGATAATTCAGAAAACAGACAAATAATACTATTTTTGCTTTATTTATTCTAAATAACAAAAAGTGAAAAGTAGGTACAGAAAGTTGTGCTTTCTAAATTCATCCATCTCATGCCCATCAAAAGGAATCCATTAACAAGGTTGATCAAGTCTCATTAAGAAACTTCTTCCGAATGACATGAAACCGAAGAACTTCTGAATGACACTAGGTTACCTCAATGGGGATATGCATGTCCCCAACAATAAGAATACCATATTTCTTTTTGATAGTAGGAAGAGGGAATTCAAAACCTCCAATAGCAATAGTTGAAATTTTTCCAATAGAACTGATGTTATTCACTTGAGGTTGTTTCTTCGGAAAGTGTATCGTATGCTCGTTACCATTAACATGAGAAGTGACATTGCCCTTGTTGCAATCAATAACAACCCCTGCAATATTCAAAAAGGGTCTACCGAGGATGATCGACATATTGTCGTCCCGGGGAATACCAAGAATAACAAAGTCCATTAAGATAGTAACGTTTGCAACCACAACAGGCACATCCTCACAAATACTGATGGGTATAGCAGTTGCTTTATCAGCCATTTGCAAAGAAATTTAAGTAGGTGTCGAATTATTCAATTCAAGTCTATGATACAAAGAGAAAGGCATAACACTAACACCGGCTCCCAAATCACATAATGCAGTTTTAACATAGTTTCTTTTAATGGAGCATGGTATAGTTGGTATTCCTGGGTCTCCATGTTTCTTTGGTATCCCACCCTTAAAAGTATGATTAGCAAGCATGGTGGAAATTTCAGCTTCCAGTGTCTTTCTTTTATTTGTAACAATATCCTTCATATACTTAGCATAGGGAGACATTTTCAGAAATCAGTCAAACGCATATGCAAAAGGACGGGTCTAAGCATTTCAACAAAGCTCTGAAAGTCCTCATCATCCTTTTTCTTGGATGGTTTAGGAGGAAAGGGCATGGGTTTGAACCCATGGTTCTCTTTATTTACCATGTTTCCTAGCAATGAGGTCTCTCTTATGATAACTTTGATTCCTTGATTATGGGTTATCAAGATCAACAGTAGGTTCTACCTCCACATCATTATCATGACTAGGTTGAGCATCAACATGAACATCATCATTAACATTTGCACTAGGTTCATGTTCATCACCAGATTGTGTCTTAGCATCATAAATAGAAATATCATTGGGATAGCCAGGTGCGTATATAACAGGTTCATTAGAAGCATGCAAAGTGCTATAAGTTTTCCTTTTCTTTTTTATTAGAAGGACTAGGTGCATCAGTATTAGTTCTCTGAGAATCTTGCTCAATTCTCTTAGGATGTCCCTCGGGATACAAATATTACTTGGTCATTTTACCACCTCTAGTCATAACCCTAACAACATTATCATTATTCTTACTATTCAACAATTTGAGCAAATCATCATGTGCCTTAAGTACTTTTTCTACTTGAGTTTTCACCATGGAAGCATGCTTACTGATAATCTTAAGATCACTAATAGTTCTACTCATATAATCACCCAAGCAGTCAAGCATGTAAGCATTACATTCAATTGTCTACTAACATAAGCATTGAAATTTTCTTGTTTAACAATAAAGTTATCAAACTCATCCAAGCATTGACTAGCAGACTTATGGAATATCACCTTCATCAAATCTATAGAGAGAGTTTACCTCTACTACCTGTGTCGGGTTATCAAGACCATATATTTATTCAATAGGCGGTAAATTCTTAACATCTTCAGCTTCAATACCTTTTTCTTTCATAGTTTTCTTTGCCTCTTGCATATCTTCTAGACTGAGAAACAGAATACCTCTTTTCTTCGGAGTTGGATTAGGAGTTTGTTCAGGAAGTGTCCAATCATTATCATTACTCAATATATTATTCAATAGCAATTCAGCTTGCTCAACAGTTCGTTCCCTAAAATCACAACCAGCACAACTATCTAGGTGGTCCCTAGAAGCATCAGTTAGTCCATTATAAAAGATATCAAGTATTTCATTTTTCTTGAGAGGATGATCAGGCAAAGAATTAATTAATTGGAGAAGCCTCCCCCAAGCTTGTGGGAGACTCTCTTCTTCAAAATGCACAAAGTTAAATATTTCCTTTAAAGCAGATTCACTTGTACGCGTCGGTGCTATACAAACGGTTTTTAACCCCTTTCCGCGACGACATTTGGAACCGTCACCAAGTGAGTGTGGGCGATAGGGGTGTCTGAAGGAAATATGCCCTAGAGGCAATAATAAAGTTGTTATTTATATATCCTTATATCATTTTAAATGTTTATTATTCATGCTAAAATTGTATTAACCGGAAACTTAGTACATGTGTGAATACATAGACAAATAGAGTGTCCCTAGTATGCTCTACTAGACTAGCTCGTTAATCAAAGATGGTTAACCATAGACATGTATTGTCATTTGATGAATGGGATCACATCATTAGAGATGATGTGATGGACAAGACCCATCCGTTAGCTTAGCACTATGATCGTTTAGTTTATTGCTATTGCTTTCTTCATGACTTATACATGTTCGTGTGACTATGAGATTATGCAACTCCCGAATACCAGAGGAACACTTTGTGTGTTATCAAACATCACAGCATAACTGTGTGATTATAAAGATGCTCTACAGGTGTTTCTGATGGTGTTTGCTGAGTTGGCATAGATCGAGATTAAGATTTGTCACTCCGATAGTCGGAGAGGTATCTCCGGGCCCTCTCGGTAATACACATCACTATAAGCCTTGCAAGTAATGTGACTAATGAGTTAGTCACGGGATGGTGCATACGGAACGAGTAAAGATACTTGCTGGTAACGAGATTGAACTAGGTATGATGATACCGACGATCGAATCTCGGGCAAGTAACATACAGATGACAAAGGAAACAACTTATGTTGTTATGCGGTTTGACCGATAAAGATCTTCGTAGAATATGTAGGAGCCAATATGAGCATCCAGGTTCCGCTATTGGTTATTTACTGGGGATGTGTCTCGGTCATGTCTACATAGTTCTCGAACCCATAGGGTCCGCACGCTTAACGTTCGATGACGATTTGTATTATGAGTTTATGTGATTTGATGACCAAAGTTTTTTCGGAGTCTCGGATGAGATCACGCACATGACGAGGAGTCTCGAAATGGTCGAGATGTAAAGATCGATATATTGGAAGGCTATAATCGAACATCGGAAAGGTTCTGAGTGGTTCGGGTATTTTTCGTAGTACTAGAGAGTTACGGGAATTCGCCGGGGGAAGTATTGGGCCTTCATGGGCCTTTGTGGAAAGCAGAGAAGGGCCACAAGGGGAGGCCACCCCCCCCCCCATGGGCTGATCTGAATTGGACTAGGGAGGGGGCGGCGCCCCCCTCTTTCCTTCTCCCTCTCCTTCTTCTTCCTTCTCCTACTATGACTAGGAAAGTGGGAAACCTACTCCTACTAGGAGTAGGAATCCCCCCCTTGGGCACGCCCCTTTTGGCCGGCCCTCCTCCTCCTCCCCTCCTTTATATACGGGGGAGGGGGCACGCCCTGGACACACAAGTTGATCTCTTAGCCATGTGCGGTGCCCCCCTCCACAGTTTTCCAGCTCGGTCATATTGCCGTAGTGCTTAGGCGAAGCCCTGCGTCGGTAACTTCATCATCACCGCCACCACGCCGTCGTGCCGACGAAACTCTCCCTCGGCCTCAGCAAGATCTAGAGTTCGAGGGACATCACCGAGCTGAACGTGTGCAGAGTGCAGAACACGGAGGTGCCGTGCGTTCGGTACTTGGATCGGTTGGATCACAAAGACGTTCGACTACGTCAACCACATTACTAAACGCATCCGCTTTCGGTCTACGAGGGTACATGGACACACTCTCCCCGCTCGTTGCTATGCTTCTCCTAGATAGATCTTGCGTGATCATAGGAACTTTTTTTTTTGAAATACTACGTTCCCCAACAGGATCCTTCCCACACGACCCAGAAATCATCGGGGATAGGCCCTCCTAGCACGCCAAATGAGCTCGTGTGCGATCGGGCGAGGCATCGAAACCCAATCATTTCTGTAGGTATGTACATCCCATTGATGAATCCCAGAAAACATTTTGGTAGGTATGTATATCACACACATTCAATCCAAGGAATACATTTCCGTTCTTATGTACATCCCACATAGTCAATCCAGGGAAAACGTTTCCGCTCTTATGTACATCCCACACAATTTTATGTATACGCTCGTGTGTGAAAGTTGTAACTATCACACACACTCTGCCTTGGTTAACTGTTTGCTTTTATGAACTACATCACACACGATTTGGTGTAGAAAACTATGTGGCATTGGGCTATCCATCACAAGCGCTTTTACTGCCAGAACCGTTTGCAAAGTTCTAGGACCGTCTGTTCTGTTTTGACATCGCACACGTTGTTTTCTTTCTAACCGTGTGCACATTATTTTATTAGCACTTGTATATTTTTATTTTTGCCTGTAATTTATTATTCGAATTGAAAATTTTGAAATATGAAACATGCAATTCAAATTCTCAGCACAATGGTTCAACAACGAATCCATAAATAAAATTGCCAGTACAATACATACAGTAATTACAGGATTAGGCAGCAATTAACTATGATGAACCACGATACTTAAAGACGGTAAATGTGAAGAGACAAGTGTAAATTTTGACTGCCGATGGTGTTGAAGAAGAAGAATGCCCATAATGTGCCTTCCTGCATGCCATAGGCACGAACCACTTTTGTCCAAACCCTTGTGACAATTGCCCACCCATCCTTCACCGCATTCAGGAAGACTTCTAGAGCATTATCTTCGTAGCATGAATTATATAATTTAACCTTAGTTGCCTCCACTCCGGTCATGTAGTTTGCAAGGTAATCATCAGTAAATAGCTTCGGAAACCACTGAAAAGAGAAAAAATATCATATACTGAGGTCTAATAGAGTAACTTGTTATGCGCAGGGGGAAAAGGCAACACAGTACTTACCATCCTCAAGTTCACTATTATCCTGGACAAAGTGTAAATAAAGAGCTTAATTCCAATCACCCGTTTATTTCGCCTAACAATCTTTCTTAGTTTCCTCACTTGACGCTTAGTCATGAATATATCATTGCCCCATACGCAAAAGGGATCGAAGCGTGGATCAGTACCGCTCATATATGTACCTACAAGCAACCAGTAAATGTTAGAAGCTAAACTGAGATTGCACAAATGATGTAAAATACAACTACCTATGTTCCTAAGTACAAGTTTTTTTTTTCTGAGATTTCAATATGAACTACATACGGATGTATATAGAATTATAGGTATAGTTTAGATTAGAATCTAGATTCACTCATTTTGCTCTTGATGTAGTCTATATTGTAATCTCTAAAAAATACTTTTATTTAGGAATAGATGGTGTACAAGACATGGGATGTAGCTAACCTCGACGGCAGACAACAACATCACCCATTGTAGCCCTGTGTAAGTACATGGAAAGCCAATGTTAACTACAACAGGGTTAACATCCACCAAAAATAGCAAATGATAATAAAATGGCATCATCTGTAGTGATATGTTGATTGCGAAAGAGTAGCACGGTAGCACAGGGACGGATTAAAGATGGATACAACTGTTAATTGCAATAGGCTTAACAACATCCTAATTCATGTTTTGTAGGTTTGTAGCCATTGAAATACAACTCTTTAAATATGGATACAATATTAATTACAGCAGCTTAATGGCCATTGAAATAAATCTTGATAAAAATGCAATTGGCGAGTTAAACATCACAGGCGAGTCTTTGCCGGGCGAATAATGGCCCAGTTGTCTATAAAAAGGTAGGGAAAATAGCTAAAATGTGTTAGGCATGTTTACTACAACATTCTTAATACATCGACCTTACAAAACATAGCCATTAAGTGCAACTAGACTTGGTAAGATTGAACTGGTGAGTACATACTTGGTAAGTCCTAAGAGGTTGTTGTTGGGGCACTTCATCTTGGCCAGAGCCTGTCCAAAGTCAGGGACGGCGGAGGTGAGCTATTCCTCCGGGTCAAAGCGTGGATCAGTGCCACTAACATGTGTACCTACAGGAAACCAGTAATTGGTAGAAGTTAAACTGCAATTGCGCAAATGATGTGAAATACTGTAAGACATGGGATGCAGCTAACCTCGACGGCAAACAATAGCATCGGCCGTTATGACCCTGCGTAAGTACATGGACACGCATGTTAAGTACAACAGGATTACCATCCACCAAAAATAACAAATGGGCAGCATCTCTAGTATATCTTCATTGCGGGGAGTAGCATGGTAGCAAATGAACAAATAAAAAATGGATACAACTGTTAATTGCAACAGGATTAACATCATCCTAAGTCATGTTTTGTAAGTTTGTAGCCATTGAAATAAAACTGTTTAAAAATGGATTCAACTGTTAATTGCAACAAGATTAATAGACATTGAAACCGGTACTGCTAAAAATGCAATTGGCATAGTTAAACATCACAAGGCAGGTGCTACCAGATCAGAGAATGGCCGAGATGTCTATAAAAAGGTAGGGAAAGTAGCAAAAACGTGTTAGGCATGTTTACTAGAACATGCTTAATACATCGACCGTCTGAAACATAGCCATTAATTGCAACTGGTATTGGAAAGATTGAACTAGTGAGTACATACTTGGTAAGTCACGAGAGGTAGTTCTTTGGGCACTTCATCTTGGCCAGAGCCCGCCCAAAGTCAGCAACGGCGGAGGCGAGCTGTTCCTCCGGGTCGAAGCATGGATCAGTGGCACTAACATGTGTACCTACAGGCAACCAGTAAATGGTAGAAGTTAAACTACAATTGCACAAATGATGTGAAATACTGTAAGACATGGGATGCAGCTGACCTTGACGGCAAACAACACCATCGGCCGTTATGACCCTGCGTAAGTACATGGACAGGCATGTTAAGTACAACAGGGTTAGCATCCACTAAAAATATCAAATGTGCAGCATCTCTAGTGATATCCTGAGTCATGTATTATAAGTTTGTTGCTGGTATTGGTGAAATTGAGCTACACACAGTAATATTTGAACATCACACAGTGTGCAGTACTGAAATAAACAAGGAACGAACATGCTTAATACATCAATCGTACAAATCATAGCCGCTGCAAGTGGTATTAGTATGATTTAGCTGGTCAGATCTTACCTGTTAAGTCATGGGGATAGTCCCTGGGGCACTTCATCTGGGCCAAAGCCTTTGTAGCGACCTGACCCAAAATCGGTCAAGTCT
Source organism: Aegilops longissima (assembly GCA_021605205.1). NCBI lineage: Eukaryota > Viridiplantae > Streptophyta > Magnoliopsida > Poales > Poaceae > Aegilops > Aegilops longissima. The sequence continues at coordinate 375,450,840 of CM038681.1, forward strand.
CTCTGTCTGTACCATCCCAAGATCATGCTGGCACTCACAGTACATTGATGAAATAATCAAAGTTCAATCACACCTGAATTTATTACACGATTCTCATATCGAGTCTTTATTACAATAGAATAAATTGGCGAAGGCCAACTCATGAAAATAAACTAAGTAAAGCTGCGGAGCGTGAAGAATAGCGAGTCCATCCGACTCCAAAGGGCAATCGCCAGCGCGGGCGTAGCCTCACTCTGATCGGAATACTCCTCGCAACATAAGGCGTTGCAGCCGTGTAAATCAGCATTTTGAATATCTTGGCAAGTCATGAAGAGAACAATAATAAAATTACTAACACTATATGCAATTTGGCTGTGGGGCTCTAAGTTTCATTGTTTTGCGAAAAGCCAGTTTTTTTCCTATAACAGTGGACTTGCTTGTAAAGACTACAAAATTGTTGGTAATTATTGAGATGGTTCCGCCAACCAATGTCTCATTCCCAAGTTATTAAGTCATAACCCCCTCAATTAATTTATTAATTACAATGTTGAGATTTCCGAATACTTCCAAGTTCCAGAGGCTCAAATTGTCCGTAACCGGGGACACGGCTAATCGATTAGATTCTTTTCTCTGCAGAGGTTTGCGCACTTTACCCGCAAGAATCGTTCCCTCCTTTTAAGTCTTCGCACTTCATGGTGTTTGAAGGCGGGACGAACAAAACAGGGTCTTCAGAAGAGTTCTTGGCCCTTTGCCGTACCCATCCAATCTACCGTTCTTCTACATCTCGTAGCACCGTCGGCGAGTCACAACTAGGGTTGACCAAGCGAGCCCATAATGGCTTGCGGCTGCAGAGTAAGCTTCGGTCAATGGGGTATACATCCATCTCTTAGTGGCTAGGTGAAGCTTTCCATGAAGATGTCATGGCACTTCTCCATGCATCCCGCCAACCCTTGGGTTCTCCGGGGTGCCGTCAGCAAATCCTCCACCCGATGGTGAATTTGAAGTCCATCTTGAGCTTGAAGTTCATGGGGTTGTCATCATCTTGACTCTCACATATCCCTTATGAATTCACTCAACCAACCCGTCTCTGAGCATAGCAAAATAAACTACTTAGTCCGGGTCATGGTAAGAAGGGGATTGGTTCATCCTACCACATGATACTACTCAAGAACATAACTTCAAAATTTCACCTCTGCATGCATGATGGGGAGGTATAATTCTAATGCAATAAAATCATAGGTATTGTAAAGAAACATGATCAATGACTTGCCTTGCTGCGATCTTAAGTAAGCTAGGGACTCGTGGTAACAAGCTTAGCACTCTGGAAATTCTACGAGACAAACAACAATCATAATAAGCATATAACATATGACCACTTAACATAATAGCATGCTAACATAACACACCAAACAAACGAATCAAAACCCAAAGGAAAACTCGAAGAAATCCAACTCAATGTTTTCCTACCTCAAGCAACAACTAAAAATAGTTTTACATAACAAAAATTTTCTTAACAGAACCTAAGCATGGGTTTATGCTACCTAACGAGAAAAGAATTCATCAAGCAACTAGTAGCAAAAGAATCACCTTAAAAGCTATTATAAAACTCCTATTAGGCCTAAAGCAAATTTTAGTAAGAAAAATAAAATAAAAGTTTTATTTATTATAAATAAAAGTTCATGCTCTAAAGTTACAGAAACTAATCAAGAATAAACTATCACATAATAGAAATAAAATTATTTGCTAATTAAAACAATAGGAAAACAGTAGCTAGTTAAATAATTAAGAATAACATGATTCTGGTTAAAACTATTTTTTATTAATCCTAAAATGCCCAAATAAATTCCTACGGTTAGGCAATGTCAAAACAAAGTTGTGACAAAACAATCATTAAAAATAATATTCCTAACTCATTTTATAGCTGAATTACTATTCTGTCTAAATCTAAAATAAAGAAATTTTAAATAATTTTAACATGGCTAATTATATTTTCTACAGAAACTATAAGAAATTTGCAAACCAACAAAAAAAGAATCACTTAAAAATGTTAAGTAGATTAAAAGATATGAATTTTTCAAATCTGAAACTATTCTGTCAAAACAGAAAACGAGACATAAAACTAAAAGAAAAACGGGCTAATGGGTCTATCTAGCGCCCTGGGCGTAATATAACTAAATCGGCCCTAGTGGTTAAACCGAGTCGGCCGGTTCAACTAAACCCTAACTAAACCGATCTAACGGAATAAAACCGGTTTTATAAACTAAACCTACCGATTAGGGGGTCTAATCTACACGTTGGATTTAAATCTAACGGCGGCGAGTGCTCGGCGACTTACCGCGGCGGCGGCGATGGCGGCTCGGCGGCGGCAGCTCCAGCGGCTCGGTGGTCGAGGGCGTCGGCGGGAGGTCCAGCAGTCTTGGCGTGGCGAGAACTTCGGGGTGGGGTCGGGTGAGCTCGGGAGGTGCGTGGCGTTGGGGCGGAGCTAATGGCGGCGGCGGCGTTCTCGGGTCTCCGGTGGCGTCGACGAGGAAGAGGTCAGGCGGCGAGAAGCAGGGTGAGGAGGGTATAAATAGGGGCTCGACTTGGAGGAGGCGATCAGGCGAGGAATCATGGCGGATCCGGATCTGCGGGATCCCGGCGGCAACAACCGGCTGGCGTGGGGAGGAAGAAGGTGGGCGGGGTCCACCCGTCGGTCTGAGTGCGTTGGTCGATTGACCGATCTGGGAGGTTTCAGGCGGTCGGTCGGGCCGGCTCATTGCTGGGCGGTCGGTGGCAGCGCTGGTGGGCCTCGGCTTTGGTGGGCAGGGCTGGCCTGGTGTGGCGCTGGGTCCTCCTTTTCCTTTTTGAATAATTAGAGAGAAAAAAATACTTAAATATAAATATTTTATATAGGACATATTTATATCAAAATGATCAGGGAATATTCCTATAATTTGAACATTTTCGAGGCAAAATCCAAACTTTATAAAAATATTTTTCTAAAATTCCAAATAAAACTCAAATTTGAATTCAAACTTTTTGGCAATGTTTTTCCTCTGATATTTTTGGAGTGTCATGTTTACTCCTCTCATACTTTTTCTCAAGTATTTATCAGGCATAGTTTTTGAAATGATTTCCACTGCCAAAATTTGAATTCAAATTCCAACAACTCCAAAACCTCTGAAACTTCAAATGCCACTCAAATTCAAACAGAATGCATAGATGCTTAGCTATAATTGTAAAACATTCCAAATAGGAAATTTGGGATGTTACAGCCTTCACCATGTCGGTGGCGGCAGCGGAGGCGAGGTGTTCCTCCAGGTCAACATGCACAGCGGCCTTTGCGCCATGGACCGCCATTAGCTCCTGGTAGTGGCTATTTGAAGGCATGAAGATGTTCCGCAGGCGCCATTTAAGCAATCAGGTCGGGGCCATGATAGAGATCGATGGGTTACCTGACTGGATCCGAGAAGAATGTAGATGTGGTTGAAGTTCTGGTTGCGGCGGTGACGGTTTGAGATGCCGGTAGGGGGAGGCGTGAGGGGGGGATACTAAGGGTGGGGATGTGGTTGGAGGAATAAATTCTGAAATCACGCTCCTAATGAAAATTTCGCGGCGAAACTTGAAACTTGGGCAGGGGAAACACACAACACAGACGAAGCACGTAAAATACTCGTGTGTGAGAAAAAAAAATTGGCAGATCCCGTCTCCAAAATAATGTACACGTGTAGTTGATGTTTTTCGGTCAATGGTACGCCTGGTTTATTAGGAAACATCGCACAGGTAACTGACTTATGGATCATTAACACAAAAAAGCAGAGCCAGTGCGGCATAGAAACCGTGTGTTTTGTGATCTTCTAATGATTAACGCAAAAAAAAACACGGACACACATGCTAATCAACGCTCAAAGCCCTCAAAGGATGCTCTTACCGACATTGTACGTTAATACTACCAACTTAAAGTACTACTGGTAATTTGCTCTAATACTACAAACTTAAACTACTTCTCACATGCTGCCATCGGGGCATGCTGGCTAGACACCGGCGTTCTCCTTCCAGGCCTTGTAGGCGGCAGCCAACCATGCTTTGACCTCCGCCGAGCTCTCCTCACCACGACATGGGGCCTCTTTTTTCTTGCGGCGGCGGGACTCTCTTTTCTTGACTGCTTTCTGCCTTTTCCGCTCCTTTTGTCCGGCTTTGGCCGCCTCTAGATCCACCACCCATTCGGCCATGGCGGCCTCAAAGTCCGCCCATGTAACTGTCTAGCCGCCGGCGGTGATGAACTCGGCGCGGTGAGATGCCATCACTTCCTTCCCATGTGTCCGGTCACGGGCGGCAAGGAACGGGGCGCGGCGGGATGCCATTGCTTCCTTACCAGTTACTGTGTGCCGTAGTGCCATAGATGATGCCTGGAGAGAGCTCTGGGATGGAGGGGCAGGGTGGCCATACAGCGCGGTGGTATTCAAGAGCTCAATGACAAACGACAACAGAAATTTGGCTTCCCTCACAATTTCGCTCTTCATTATCACACACGGTTCATCTCCGTCGCTTCCAGAAACAGTGTGCGATGAGCTTATTGTGTGTTGCGTTATGATTGGCCGGAACCTCAGCCACGCGGATCGCGTGTGTGCATCGTAGGATGCACCACGATCAAATGACAATCCACGTCCCTCACATCACACCCGTGCACCTGTAGCTGGATTAGATTTGTATGCGCTAAATGCCTAGAAAATGCACATAATCCCCTAAATATGGTAAATGAGCCCGGAAAAATGCCAAATTTGAACACGGTGATTTGTAGGGTGTATGTTCGTCGTAGAAAAATACACAAGGGCAAAGAACAAATAAAATTTGGATTGCCCTTCAACCTTGTTGATTTCCCTCTCGAAAGCATGGAACTTCCTCGGTGGCGGTTCGATTTATGAAGGGCGTGCATGACGACATAAGCCAAACCTTCTCAAATTTTTACCAGGGCATGCGGAGGTCATACCATGGCACACCATGCCACGCGTCATGTTTTTCAAGCATTTATTTCATTTTTTATAGTTGAAAACCCAATAAACAAATATTTGTGGTTGACTATTGCCACACATTTCCTTGAAATATCTACCCATTCCTTGTAAAAGGCATGACAATGTACTAAATAGCACGAGCATGGTTTTCCAGACCATTCTTGTGCACCTTTTCATGCACCGATTGTTCAAATTTGAATTATGTGCATAATTAATGCCTAGAAAATGCACATACTCCCATAAATAGGGTAAATGAGCCCGGAAAAATGCCAAATTTGAACACGTTGCATTTGAGGCGGTATGTTGATCGTTGGAAAACACTGAATGACAAACTAGGACGAAAATTTGGATTCCCCTTCAATCTTGGGGATTTCCCTCTCGAAAGCATGGAACTTCCTCGGTGATGGTTCGATTTATGAAGGGTGTGCATGACGACATAAGCCAAACCTTCCCAAATTTTTACCAGGGCATGGTGAGGTCATACCATGGCACCATGCCAGGCATCATGTTTTTCAAGCATTTATTTCATTTTTTCTATAGTCGAAAACCCAACAAACAAACAATTGTGGTTGACTATTGCCACACATTTCATCGAAATATCTGTCCATTCCTTGTAAAAGGCATGATAATTTACTAAATTGCACGAGCATGGTTTTTCAGGCCGTTCTTGTGCACCCTTTCATGCACTGATTGTTTGAACTTGAATTATGTGCATTAATGCCTAGGAAATGCACATAATCCCCTAAATATGGCAAATGAACCCGGAAAAGTGCCAAATTTGAACACGGTGATTTGCAGGTTTTATGTTAATCATAGGAAAAAACTCGTGGACAAAGGACAAAGGAAATTTGGACCGCCCTTCAATCTTGGTGATTTCCCCCTCTAAACCATGAAACTTCCTCGGTGATGGTTCAATTGATGAAAGGCGTGCATGACGACATTTTTACCAGGGCACGGTGAGGCCATACTATGGCACCACACCAGGTGTCATGTTTTCCAAGCATGTATGTCATTTGTGTATACTTGTAACCCAGGAAACGATGCGTTTATGGTTGACTATTGCCAAACATTTCCTTGAAATATCTGCCCATTCCTTGTGAAAGGCATGAGAATGAACTAAATAGCACGAGCATGGTTTTCCAGACCGTTCTTGTGCACCTTTCCATGCACCAATTATTCGAATTTGAATTATGTGTGTAATTAATGCCTAGGAAATGCACATAATCCCATAAATATGGTAAACGAGCCCGGAAAAATGTCAAATTTGACCACGTTGCATTTGAGGCGGTATGTTGATCGTCGGAAAAAACTGAATGACAAACTAGGACAGAAATTTGGATTCCCCTTCAATATTCGGGAATTCCCTCTCAAAAGCATGGAACTTCAGCGGTGATCGTTCAATTTATAAAGGGCGTACATGACGACATAAGCCAAGCCTTCTCAAATTTTTACCAGGGCATGGTGAGGTCATACCATGGCACCAGGCCAGAAGCCATGTTTTTCCAGCATTTATTTCATTTTTTCTATAGGTAAAAACCCAACAAACAAACTTTTGTGGTTGACTATTGACACAGATTTCATCGAAATATCTGTCCATTCCTTGTAACAGGCACGCGAATATACTAAATGGCACGAGCATGGTTTTCCAGGCCGTTCTTGTGCACCCTTTTATGCACTGATTTTTTGAACTTGAATTATGTGCATTAATGCCTAGAAAATGCACATAATCCCCTGAATATGGCAAATGAACCCGTAAAAGTGCCAAATTTGAACATAGTCATTTGCAGGTTGTATGTTCATCATAGAAAAAACTCGTGGACAAAGGACAAAGGAAATTTTGATCCCCCTTCAATCTTGGTGATTTCCCCCTCGAAACCATGAAACTTCCTCAGTGATGGTTCGATTTATGAAAGGTGTACATGATGACATTTTTACCAGGGCACGATGAGGCCATACCATGGCACCACACCAGGCGTCATGTTTTCCAAGCATGTATTCCATTTTTGTATAGTTTTTAACCCAGTAAATGACGCGTTTATGATTGACTATTGCCACACATTTCCTTGAAATATATGTCCATTCCTTGTAAAAGGCATGAGAATGTACTAAATAGCACGAGCATTGTTTTCCAGACCATTCTTGTGCACCTTTTCATGCACTGATTGTTCGAATTTGAATTATGTGCATAATTAATGCCTAGAAAATGCACATAATCCCATAAAAATGGTAAATGAGCCCAGAAAAATGTCAAATTTGAACATGTTGCTTTGGAGGCAGTATGTTGATCGTTGGCAAAATGCTGAATCTCAAACTAGGACAGAAATTTGGATTCCCCTTCAATCTTGGGGATTTCCCTCTCGAAAGCATGGAACTTCCTCGGTGATGGTTTGCTTTATGAAGGGCGTGCATGACGACATAAGACAAATCTTCTCAAATTTTTACCACGGCATGGTGAGGTCATACCATGGCACCATGCCACACGTCATGTTTTTCATGCATTTATTTCACTTTTTCTACAGTTGAAAACCCAACAAACTGGTTGACTATTGCCACACATTTCATCAAAATATATGTCCATTCCTTGTAAAAGGCATGAGAATTTACTAAATTGCACGAGCATGGTTTTGCAGGCCGTTCTTGTGCACCCTTTCATGCATCGATTGTTTGAACTTGAATTATGTGCATTAATACCTAGGAAATGCACATAATCCCCTAAATATGGCAAATGAACCTGGAAAATTGCCAAATTTGAACACAGTGATTTGCAGGTTGTATGTTCATCATAGAAAAAACTCGTGGACAAAGGACAAAGGAAATTTGGATAACCCTTCAATCTTCGTGATTTCCCCCTGAAGCCATGAAACTTTCTCGGTGGTGGTTCGATTTATGAAAGGCGTGCATGACGAAATTTTTACTAGGGCACGGTGAGGCCATACCATGGCACCACACCAGGCTCATGTTTTCCAAGCATGTATTTCATTTCTGTATAGTTGTTAACCCAGTAAACGACGCGTTTGTGGTTGACTATTGCCACACGTTTCCTTGAAATATCTGCCCATTCCTTGTAAAAGGCATGAGAATGTACTAAATAGCACGAGCATGGTTTTCCAGACCATTATTGTGCATCTTTTCATGCACCGATTGTTCGAATATGAATTATGTGCATAATTAATGCCTAGAAGATGCACACAATCCCCTAAATATGGTAAATGAGTTCGGAAAAATGTCAAATTTGAACACGTTGTATTTGAGGCGGTATGTTGATCGTTGGAAAAAATGAATGACAAAGTAGAACGGAAATTTGGATTCCCCTTCAATCTTGGTGATTTCCCTCTCGAAAGCATTGAACTTCCTCGGTGATGGTTCGATTTATGAAGGGCGTGCATTACGACATCAATCAAACCTTCTCAGCTTTTAACCAGGGCATGGTGAGGCCATACCATGGCAACATGCTAGGCGTCATGTTTTTCAAGCACGTATTTCATTGTTCTATAGTTGATAACCCAGTAAATGACGCGTGTGTGGTTCACTATTGCCACGCATTCCATTGAAATCTCTGCCCATTCCTTGTAAAAGTCTTGAGAAATTACTAACTACCACGAGTATGGTTTTTCCAGACCATTCTTGTGCACCTTTTCAAGCACCTATTGTTTGAATTTGGATTATGTGCATTAATGCCTACAAAATGCACATAATCCCCTAAATTTGTAAATGATCCCGGAAAAGTGTCAAATTTGAACACGGTGATTAGCAGGGTTTATTTTCATCATAGAAAAAAACTCATGGATGAAGGACAAAGGAAATTTGGATTCCCATTCAATCTCGGAGATTTACTATCAAACAAGATTCATCTTCGTCGCCTTTGCGAACCGTGTGTGTTCACTCACTTTCGGATTCAAGGTTCCACACCCTCGAGAGGTTCAAACTCTGGGGTGCGTACGAAGAACTCTCTCTCCCGAGTGTGCCCCCTCAACGATTCCACGGCCTAGCTCGACGAACCCAAGGAACAAGAGACACAGGGACTTATCCTGGTTGGGGCCACCTTGCGGTGTAATACCCTACTCCAGCTTTGTGGTGGATTGCCTCGAGTGGTTGAGGATGAACTAGTACAGTGGGTGAACACCCTCAGGAGGTGATATGTCCATTTTGCATCATGCTTTTATATTGATATTTATTACATTATGGGCTGTTATTACACATTATGTCACAATACTTATGCCTATTCTCTTTTATTTAACAAGGTTTGCATGAAGAGGGAGAATACCGACAGCTAGAATTCTGGGCTGGAAAAGGAGCAAATATTAGAGACCTATTATGCACAACTCCAAAATTCCTAAAACTTCACGGAGGCATGTTTTGTAATATATAAAAAATACTGGAGAAAGAATCAGCAGGAGGTGCCCACACCACAGCCCACGAGGTGAGGCGCGCCTACTACAGGCGCGCCCCATCTCGTGGGCCCCTGGCAGCCTCGGTGCCCATCTTCTGCTATATGAAGTCTTTCGTCCGAGAAAAAATGAGGAGGAAGCTTTCGGGACGAAACACCACCGCCACAGTGGAACTGGTGAAAACCAATCTAGGGCTCGGTGGAGCTGTTACTGCAGGAAACATCCCTCCGGGAGGGGGAAATCGTCACCATCGATCCTCTCATCGGGAGGGGGTCAATCTCCATCAACATATTCACCAGCACCATCTCATATCAAACCCTAGTCCATCTCTTGTGTCCAATATTTGTCTCAAAACCTCAGATCGGTACCCGTGGGTTGCTAGTAGTGTTGATTACTCCTTGTAGTTGATGCTAGTTGGTTTATTTTGTGGAAGATCATATGTTCAGATCCTTTATGCATATTAATACCCCTCTGATTATGAACATGAATATGATTTGTGAGTAGTTACGTTTATTCCTGAGGACATGGGAGAAGTCTTGCTATAAGTAGTCATGCGAATTTGGTATTCGTTCGATATTTTGATAAGATGTATAATGTCTCCCCTCTAGTGGTGTTATGTGAACGTCGACTACATGACACTTCACCATTATTTGGGCCTAGAGGAAGGCATTGGGAAGTAATAAGTAGATGATGGGTTGCTAGAGTGATAGAAGCTTAAACCCTAGTTTATGTGTTTAGCCGTGAGGGCTGATTTGGATCCATATGTTTCATGATATGGTTAGGTTTACCTTAATACTTCTTTAAATAGTTGCGGATGCTTGCAATAGGGGTTAATCATAAGTGGGATGCTTGTCCAAGGAAGTGCAGTACCCAAGCACCGGTCCACCCACATATCAAATTATCAAAGTAACGAACGTGAATCATATGAACGTGATGAAAACTAGCTTGACGATAATTCCCATGTGTCCTCGGGACCGCTTTCCTTCATATAAGAGTTTGTTCAGGCTTGTCCTTTGCTATAAAAAGGATAGGGCCACCTTGCTGCACCTTGTTTACTTTTGTTACTTATTACCCGTTACAAATTACCTTATCACAAAACTATCTGTTACCGATATTTTCAGTGCTTGCAGAGAATACCTTACTGAAAACCTCTTGTCATTTCCTTCTGCTCCTCGTTGGGTTCGACACTCTTACTTATCGAAAGGACTATGATAGATCCCCTATACCTGTGGGTCATCAAGACTCTTTTCTGGCACCGTTGCCGGGGAGTGAAGCGCCATTGGTAAGAAAAACTTATATAGTGTGCTGAAATTTACTGTCACATGTTACTATGGAAAGTAATCCTTTGAGGGGCTTGTTCGGGGTATCTTCATCCTGACTAGTAGAGCAAAGAGTTGCTCCTCAACCTACTGAAAATGTTTACTTTGAAATTCCTTCTGGTGTGATAAATAAACTGCTAGCTGATCCTTTTACAGGAGATGGAACATTGCATCCCGATTTGCACCTAATCTATGTGGATGAAGTTTGTGGGTTATTTAAGCTTGCAGGTATGCCGAGGATGTTATCAAGAAGAAGGTCCACTACTGGAATCAGCTTCTTTGCCGTCCGCCATGGCGCATGGCAAAGGCATAGATCACGGACGGCAAACTTCTTTGTCGTCCCCTAGTGGACGGCGAACTGTCCGGATGAACGCCTGCCAGCAAAGGCCTTCTTTGTCGTCCGCTTCTTAGAAACGGACGGCAAAGGATTACACCATCCGCCATCCGAAGCCAGCAGATGGCAAAGACAGCTGACGGTAGTGCGGTGACATGAGAGCCGTTAGGGGGTTAATGGCGCTCTTTGTCGTCTGCCAGCGGATGGCAAAGAGTCAAACATCTTTGCCGTCCGTGACGAGGCGGCAAAAAAACAACTAAACAACAACTGGAAGCTGCAGCGTGTCCGGATATGCCGTTTGCTAGCGAGCGGCAAAGATGTTTGAATCATTGCCGTCCGTGGCGGGCGGCATAGCTGAATCACTTTACCGTCGCGGCCAGGCGGCAAAATGATCAAATAGGCAGCCAATGTTCCCGGTTTGCACGGTGACTGCCACGTGTCCTCTTTGTCGTGCGCTGGTGGGCGGCGAGCTCTTTACCGTCTGCTGGCAGGCGGCAAAAAAACTATATATCCTGTTTTATTTAAATCCCATTAATTAGACATGGTTTCAAACACAGATATACATGCATACATATCCAACAGCATGTCCAACAACATATTTCATCCAATCCAACAACATAGTTCAACAAAGTCCAACATATCCATATATACATACCCAGAAACAAGTTTCCAACAACATATCCATATAGACATACATACCCAAACAAGTTTTCATAAACAACAAGGAAGCACCAGAAGAATAGTACACTCCATGAATCCAAACTTCCTCATGTAAAGTAAATCTGCAATTTGGGGAAAATGAAAGTTCAAAGAAGAAGAAGAAGAGGAAGACTAGTTAATTAGAAGAAGAATAAGAAGAAGAAGAAGACTAGTTAGAAGAAGAAGAAGAAGAAGAAGACTAGTTAGAAGAAGAAGAAGATTTTTTTCTCTTTCTTTTTCTCCTGTCCTCTTCTTTATCTTCTTCTTCTTCTAACTAAGGTAGGTAAAAATGTCATTTTATTGCTAAGCTATGTAAAAATGCTAAGTGTAGGTCATTTTAGAGCTAAGGTAGGTAAATAGGTCATTTTGGAGCTTAGTAAAGTTATTATGTCATTTTCGAGGAAAATAAGCTAAGTCTATATCATTTTGGAGCTAACAAAGATTATCATGCCATTTTTTACCTAAGTATGCTAAGTATGTCATAAATGAGCTGAATAAGCTAAGTATAGCTAATTTTTTATCTAACTTAGGTAATTATGCCATTTAGGAGGAAAATAAGCTAAGTATCCATTTGTAAAGCAAAACACTAGAAAACTTACCCTCATCACAACAAATGTGATGAAGATGCATAACTAAGGTAACAATTGATCCAGCGGCATAATGATACCAAGCCTCATTATCAATGGCATATTTTCTAATCTTCTTAAGCTTGAGCATTGCATCCATCTCCAAGCACATTGCATTTATCTTCATCTTGTGATCATCGATGTAGCGGCAACATACAACTCAATGTCATCTTCTCTTCTTCAATTCTTTTAATTTTTCTTTCAAATACTCATTTTATTTTCAACTAAATTTAACTTCTCGACAAGAGGTCGTTTCAAATTCAGTTCACATACCTCCTAGATTAAAATATCTCTATGTCAACTTGATGGCCATAATTGTCATAAATCGAAATGCAACAAATAGTTATGAAAGAGAATTTACCACATCCGAATCATAAAGCGGTAGGGTCGGCCAGGAATGGAAATCAAGACCATGGAACTATGTATAAAAACAGTCATACAAAGTAAGAAAATTATAAATACCAACTATATAAATAACTATATAAATCAAGTACAACATAAAAATTTGAATACCTAATAATCATTATCGGTAATGATGTGCTCGTCTTCATCATTAATGAAAGCATCATCATCATCACTATCGGTAATGACGTGCTCATCATCATCATTAATAAATGCATCATCATGTGGAAGGCCACCTTTATGTAATCGTTCAAGCATTGACGGGTAATCTCTGACGATAACTTCTTCTTCTTCCGCTCTTCTTGTTCCGGCTCAGGGGTGAAGTCGGATTCACTATCGTTGTCTACTTCAATGTTCTGGGGTGGAGTAGAGCGGTTATTGAAACATTTTTTTGGAAAGATGTGTTTCTTGGAAGAATTCTCCTTCGTCATATGTGTCTTGGTTAATGTGAGGTTCATAACCTTTTCATTGGGGGAGGTGGTCTAACTGCGTGGCGGCACTTCATAGCGATGTCCCAACCAGAGATTTGGATCACTTTGGCGGGCCACGGTAGATAGAAAACTTGGGTTGCTGTTGAGCCATAATATAGACATCGGGAACATCAAATGGGTGCTTCGTTTGATTTGACTAGCCCTATATGTTCATGAGTCCTTCTAGTCTCCCTCGGTTTGGAACCAATAACATCCCGAAGACTCTGACGTTTGATGTGTTTTCACCATAAATTCAAGTTCATAAATTGCTTCAACTCTTCCATAATACTCGATACCTCCTTCGCGATACGAGAGACACAACAATTTGTAGACTTTCGGTCAGCCATAGATAGCTCTTTGCCATAGAATGCAAGCGATACCCGTTGATGTCGTATTTGTCAAATGAACGAACCTTATAGTCAAAACCATTAGCTACTTGTCTCAATTCCGCATCCATAATCTCTGAATTAGCCTACAAGTTTAATACGAAAGGATTGTTGAATTAGTCGCAAATTAGCCAAAGAAAAGAAAGGGTCTAATGGAAATTACCTTTTTTGAACCAAGAGATGAAACCAAGAAATTCGGCTCCTTGTTTTGCCAGAAGCTCATACTCTTCGACGGAATCCTTTTGGATCACTGCTCCATACGAGAATATGGCGACGTATCGACTGCATCAAATATCCAGGAATAAGAGAAGTTCAAAGGAATTAGAAGTTGTGAAACAATGTGCCGAGATCTTACTCGATGTACAGCCGCGCCACATTAGGTTGTTGAAGAATCTGATGAAATGGTCCGCCATTCTTCAACATCCAACCTTACTGGTTTCCAACCTCTGGCTGGTGCGAGATTCCCTTTGAATAGGATGAGGTTGTATTGACCCTTTTGAGGTTCGTCAGCATTGTACCGAGGCTACGGATTACGCAAATGACTATTTTTGGCTTCGTAGTGTGCTGTCACGAAGTTTGCCGCCTCCTAAGTGATGAATGCCTCCGCCATCGATGCTTCTATTCTATGTTTATTTCTACATTTTGCTCAAAGTGTCTTCTGCATCCTCTCAGTTGTGTGGCACCAACGATTTTGCACGCCTCCCCCCCCCCCCAATCGTGCCTCGGTCGGGAGATGCGAAATCAAGTGTTGCATTGGATTAAAGAAGCTTGGCGGAAAGATCTTCTCCAACTTGCAGATCAACTCCGGCGCCAACTGTTCCATTTCTTCTAGGAGGCCAGGCGATAGTTCTTTCACACAAAGAACACGGAAGAAATAGCTCAACTCTGCCAGTACTAGCCATTCATCCTCAGGGTGAAGCCACGCAACATCACCGGCATTATCCGCTCAATCCATATGTGCCAATCATGACTTTTTATACAAAATATTTTCAATTTTTGAAGACTCGCTACCCTCTTTCGATTTTCTGCATACCCATCGGGGAACATCAACTGCATTTTCACCCACAAAATAATTTCCTTCATAGTTGGCCTTCCAAGATTGAACCATGCCTTTAACCCGTCCGATTGATCCCCTTTCCTTTCGGTTCTTTCATGTTTTGTAACGGTCTATCACATAGCTCCTCTTGATCGACTCTAGCCTTAGTATTATCCTTTGACTTCCCTCTATGCGAACAATGTACCAAAAATGGCTTGGCGATATTCTTTTCGATGTGCATCACGTCGATGTTGTGTGGGAAAAGGAGGTCTTTGAAGTAAAGCGGATCCCGAAGCATGTATTGTGAGTCGAGCGTGTTCCTTATTATACCTTGAAATACCAAGGATGCTCTCGATCGGCTCGACAGCGTTTAATTGATCTAGGTGCATCGGCTGTCAGCGCAGTGGTGCGAGTGTTTGACAACTCTACCTTTGATGAAGTTCTTCTTGTCTTTCTGAACTTATGGCGAGGGTGTAGAAATGGTCTATGCAAGTCGAAGCAACTATACTTGCACCTGCCGTCGATAGCGAAACTCAAGAGATCCCTTGCATGTGGGGCAGGGAACCTTCCATACACACACCAGCCAGCGAATAGCACATCGCCCGACAAGTCATCGTCAGTACATGTACCGAGCCGCATTATGAAGTTTTGTTTGCTAAAGGCGTCGTATGTCTTGAACCCATTATCCCAAGCTTCTTGAAATTCGTCCTTAAGCGGCTGCATGTACACATTCATATTCTTCTCTAGATAGTTGGGCCCTGGAATTATCAACGTCAGGAAAATATTCTTTCGTTGCATAATTTGCCCGGGGGGGGGGGGAGGAGATTGAGTGGAATGACAAACATGGGCCAACAGCTGTATTCGGCTGCCATCTGACTAAACACACTGAACCCATCTGTGCTGACGGCAACTCGAGGATGCCCTGGATCTGCCGTTTTTTCCTTATGTAATGCATCGAAGCGCTTCCACGCTTCACCATCCGATGTGTGCACCATCATCACATTCCCATCTGCATCTAGTTCAGTTCTTTTGCCCATTTTGTGCCATGTCATCTCTATGGCCGTCTCTTCGACCATGAAAAGACATTGAAGTCTTGGTACGATTGGCATATACCGGAGAACATTAACGGGTATTTTGGTCTGTGTCTTCTCACCCATACCGTTGTCTACCACAACATACCTGGAAGAATTGCAAATGGGACAATAGTTCAAGTCCTCATACTGAAGCCTAAATAATACACATCCTTTCTCACAGGCATGTATCTTCTCATAGGGCATCTTCAGAGCACGAAGGATTTTGTCTGACTGGTACAGGTTTGGAGGTAGCACATGGCCTTTCGGTAGAAATCGTCTGAATACTGTCATCATCGTGTCGTAGCATTCTCTGCCCAAGTTGAATTGAGCCTTCAAAGCCATTATTTGTGAGATGGCATCCAGCTGACAAAGCTCAGTGTGCTCGTCGAGAGGACGTTTTGAGGACTCCAAGATTTCAGTGAAGGCCTTTGCAGTTTCCTCCATCTCCTCGTCCGAGTTCCGAGCATCATCAAAGTCTTGCACCATGTCTGCGGTCCCGGTACCATGCTCGTCGGTGTGACGAGGAACCTCGGCTCTGGCACATTGGGCAAACTCACCATGTAATGCCCAGACCATGTAACCAAGCGTAAAACCAAACTTCTACAGGTCTTTACTCATTTCAAGCTCGTCCCTCTTTTTATAGTTGTCGCAACGGGCACAGGGGCACCAGCTAAATTCCTGACCATTTGCAAATGCGGCTCTAATAACCCCTTGGTTTTTGTTAACCATTCCTCGGTCCAAACTTTCTGACTAGTGTAACCGTGGACATAC
>CM038681.1:375477313-375611648 GCA_021605205.1 Aegilops longissima
ATTGGTTCTTTTATGATGAAGACTATTGAATTCAAATGGGATTTATTGGAAAGAATTAAACGCAACTCTGAAGATTGGGATCTCGACGAAGGTAAGGAGTCAGGTATAACACCTAAGTTTGATTGTGTTAAATCTTTTATGGATACCGATGTTTTCCGTGAATTTAGCACTAAATATGGACTTGACTCTGAGATAAGCTTCTTTCTGTGAATCATTTGCTACTCGTGTTGATCTCCCTAAGGAGAAGTGGTTTAAATACCATCCTACCATTGAAGTAAAACTAGCTGAACCTATTAAAGTTGAAGAAAAGACTATCACTTATAATGCTGCCCAAACAGGCGGCCCAGTCCCTGAGATCTCCCAGCTTCGGGAGGTGCCCAAGTCCCAGGAGGCCTCGGACTCCACCAACAGCCCCGCCCTCGTTGAGCACCCTGTGTACTTTGTTAGCACGGTACTGCGTGACGCGCGGCCGCGCTACCCCATGCCACAGAAGCTTCTGCTCGCGCTTCTCGTTGCCTCGCGCAACTTGCACCACTACTTCCAAGGCCACCCCATTAATGCCGTCTCAGCTTACCTGTTGGAGAGGGTGCTTTGGAGCCCCAATGCCGCGGGAAGGGTTGCCGAATGGAACATCGAACTGCAGGCATTCCAGCTGGAGTTCAACACCACCAGGATCATCAAGGGCGCCGCGCTGGCCGACTTCATGGCGGAATGGACCAACGCTCCAGGGCCCGAAGCGGGTGTCGGTGTCAAAACCGGCGGATCTCGGGTAGGGGGCCCCAAGCAGTGCGTCTTAGGATCAATGGTAATACGAGGCAAGGGACACGATGTTTTACCCAGGTTCGGGCCCTCTTGATGGAGGTAAAACCCTACGTCCTGCTTGATTAATATTGATGATGTGGGTATTACAAGAGTAGATCTACCACGAGATCAAGGAGGCTAAACCCTAGAAGCTAGCCTATGGTATGATTGTTGTTATTGTTGTTGTCTATCTCTATCGACTAGCCTGGCCTCGGTTTATGTAATGCACCAGAGGCCTAGGATAACATGAGTCCTAGCCGAATACGCCGGTGGGGGAGGAGTCCTTGTCTTGATCGCCAAGTCTTGTGGAATCTTCCTTGTATGTGGCAACTATGCAGGTGGCCCATGAGTATCTGACCATGGGGATCCTCGGCCCAATCCACCTGATCGGGAGGCGGCGTGGTGAGTACCCCTAGTCCGGACACCGTCGATCGCCCCTAAACCGGTCTTCAAGTTAGGGATGCTCCTCGATTCTTGAACTGTTCTTCATCTTGGTTGCGGTCTTGAAAACTGGTTCAACAAATCTTCTATCTTGAGGATCGCGGAATGCATTCGACGATTTTACGTCGGGTATCAGAGGAGCCCTTTAAGTTTCGGCCGTTATCAATGCCTTGTTATTTTTATGCCGCCTCGGGTTTGAAGTTATTCCCGGAGGCAGTGTCCTCTTGCGTCCGAGCTCTAACGCCGGACTGCATTCGAGGTATCTTTTGCAGCCGAGCACCAACGCCAGACTGCTTCCCAGCTCTATCGCCGAACTATGTATCCGAGCTCCAACGCCGGACTATGTATCCAAACTCCAACGCCGGACTGTATCCGAGGTGTTGTAAATCACCTTGGTTCAAAGAAGTTTGAAGGAGTTTAGTCGAGCTTAATGCCGGAAATGCCCTCTATGGAGCCAGCAACTAGCGTCTGAGCTCTATGCCGGACTGCTTCCAAGGTGGTGCACCCCCCCGAGCGTGGGCCGATTTTTGTCAATATTATTTGACTGGTGCAATTTATTCTCTGTCGAGATACATAGCCAGTAGCCCTCAAGGTGGGTATCGGTCTAAAACCCGAGATGCCCATAAAGGATGACATAAGACCGCTGATCCCCGTAGCTGCTGAGACTCAAGTTGACTTGCAAAATTGGTCTGAGGATCAAGTCCTAGCTTGGCAGAATACTTCGGGAGACAAAAAGCGGCGTGCTCAGTCCTCGAGACTCAGGTTGGGTGCGGCCGACCAACACGAGGATCAAAATCTCCTCGAAGCTATATTGCACTTAAAATTTTACGCATTGGATAGGCAATGCAGTAGCCTCTAAGACAACGATCGGGTGGTGACACGGATCGAGGGATTGATGTGCCCGATAATATTTGTAAATAATGAGCCCGAAGCCCGAGTGGCCCCGAGCCTTAATGCGGGCACGGAGGCCAATTAAGGATCGATATCCATAGTAAAATCACAAATTATGTGTAATGACTCTATGTATCCAAGTACTTTAGGTCATTAATGCTCGGATCCGCATTGTACAAAACTTTGTTGACCGACCATCGGCTTCCTGGCCATACGGTTTTATAAACAAAGGTACGTGGAGAGACATGTTATATTACTGTTTAACAGAAGAAATGTCTTCCAAAGAAAATAGTCCCACTATCGGTTCCTTTCTTTGGGTTGTCATGCTAAGCATGATCATGAAACCTCAGCTCAATGTAAGAGCAAAATATCGAGATTTAGTTTGGGAGGCGAGTTAATAGCCCCGATGGCGTTCGGCGACGATCGAGGTCAAGCCGTAAACACTTCGCCATTATTACGAATGGCCCGTCGTTTAACGCCGTCATCGGATCGCCGACCAGTTTACGCTTATTGTGACGGTCGGTTTGGCTTTCTCCATCGAGGTGCTTAACCATGTGAGATGGAAGCACAATCGCGATGGTTCTCCTTTGCACACCTAGCGAACAAAGCGGAACATAGGAGGCAAGCGCAGGAGCCGCAACCCAACTATTGACCGAAGACACAATTGAAACCGATGCATATATAGCAATATCCGAGAATGTTTTGCGAATCTCTAAAGGTTTCGGCGTTGCCTGAGACTTGTGCTAAAACACACAAATAGTTTAAAAGTGCCATGGGCTCGAAAAGCCAAAAACTTATTCAAAAGGTTAATGTCGAACTAGATCAAGTGTTGGCGCCAATCCGAAGTTGGACTTTAGAAAAAAATTATTCGCCGTGCTTTAACATGACACATCCTATCTCAAAACTTCAAGCGGGTCAGCCTCGACTTCTTTGAGAGAAATTAGGCTCCCCACTAGTGACCGCACACTTGTGTCGAAGGAGTGATAAATAATAATAAAAACTTTGCAGCGACTAAGAAGAAAAACACTTATCATAAAATGGCTCATATAAATTTAAGATCCCCAAGTGACTTGGGTAAAGAATGATTGCATGTACCAAGTACTTATATCATATCTATGTTCAACCGAACTTTAAGCGCGTCTTAACCGATTGTCGGCTTCTCCTCTTCGGTCAAGGACGAAAAGTGTTATGTACTCCATCCGTCGAGAATATCGTCGGTGTTTCCAATAACCAGCAATCAGGCCATAAAGGTATAATGGACCAAGCGCTCGGGGGAACTTATGCTATATTCTTTGGGAAGAGTAAGAAGCATCTTGAAGAAAATAGTACCCCCACCGATACCTTTCTTGATGCTCAATGTTATTATGAGACTTGTGCAATAGATTTTTTGTACTCATGAGTTCCGTTGTGTGCCGACCATGATTGAAAACAATAAGGCGCTAGCTTCGGCTTCACCAGTCGAGGTCCGGCTCGGTTGACCCGATCGTGACAATCGCGAGAGGTGCTCCTTTACTCCCTAGCCGAACAGTCGGGAGCGTGAGGGGTAAGCACAGGAGCCAGGTAACCCAGCTTGCAAATCGCTTAAGTCAATATGGTGCATATTGTGGCATAATACACGAACAAGGAACGAAGCCGTACAAGTATAATCATATGCAAGAGGAAAAAGCTTCATGAAGGAAGCCCCCAAGTAAACGGGGTATTTGAATTTGCGCGTCAGAAACAAAGTTTGGACAAGGAAATTTTTACAAGCAACTTTTTTCCGAAAAAGTATAATGCTTGGTCAAGCCGAACACAAGTTAAATTTTTTTAAGTTTGGGCATGAAGACAACTTAGCTGGTTAATGTGTTCGGTATTGATGACGCGGTCCGAGCTTGATGCGGGACAAGGTTCTATCCCCGAGCCGGTCCCGAGGTGGCGGAGCAAAGAGCTCGGCACTCTGAAGTGGTGACATAGCTCGGTCAATGCAGGACGGCAGGGTGATGCGGAAATCCCCGGCATGGGGTAATGAAGTGTTGACGAAGCCCCCCGTCCAGCCGAGGTGACGCCAAAGGATATAGTCCGGCTGGATAATTTTCCTGTGCACAAAAAATAGTGCAAACCAGAGATAATAGTAATAATAATAAAAATAAAAATAAAATTCATTGCATAAAAAAATAATTTATGCAAAGTAAGTAATAAAAGAAATATGGCCTGGCGCCGAAGTCAATGTTGATGCAGGGCGGCGGCGTGATGCGGTAAAGGCATGGCAAGGCCTGAATTCACAGTCGGTTCGAGTTCGGATTCGGCGTTCAGCGGACAATGTCTGAGCCGACCGAACCACCATGCGACCATCGTTAATGCGGCCACCATTTGATAGACCTGCGTACATATGACAGACAAACTAGAGTAATAATTCATTGGGAAAAATGAACCCTAACAAGCAAAAAATACTAGGATTAATAGCACCTGGCTTATTTGTTGTAGCAATCCGAAGAAAGGTGGTTCCCAAAATTGGGACTCGATCCGCACACCTATCGCCTGATGGGTGATAAAGCAACGGCATGGCGATGCTGGCAAAGGTTGGCTCGCCGAGGCAAAGCCCCAGGTCCAGCTGACGTGACGGAGCTGGTCCGCCAGCGGTGCCGAAGTCTCCGGAGTAGGTTGATGAAGAGATGATGAAGCCCCCGGTCCAGGGATGCAGGTCGTGACGTGGTCGATGCCGGCTTGATGAAGTGACCGTGTGGCGATGCAGGTGTGCCCGCTCCGTGTAATCCGTGGGGCGGCGATGTTGGTGACGATTTATCCTTCGCGATGCCGAACTATTGTTCGGCTGGCCGAGATGATGATCCGAAGAAATTGAGCTCGGCTCAACAAAGCGACGATGTGTCTAACGCAGGTCGGCCGCCGTTGAGTGATGTTGTCGGGCTGGTTTGACGCCGGCGCGACGGTGAAGTTCGTATTGCAAGAATACTTCTATTACTACTGGGATGTGTTTGAGAATAAAACACAACACCCCATACGAAAACTTCCTTCAACAAGGATGTCCGAGATCCCGTTCATAAAGAAGATGAATTCGGGTCGGATTCGTTCTCGCGTAGAAAAAACAGATCCAAAAAGTGATGCACCAATCGGAAGTTTCCCGGAGTTTGGACGGTCGGATCGAGCTGAATTTTTGGCAGGTGTTAGATATGGGAATTCTGCAGCAAATCAACGGTTGGATCCTCCAAAGTACATCCGAGCTAGATGCTGGATACCACGCCCTAAACTCGTCCGGATTCTCGTCTAGATTCAACAGGGCTCCGGTATATCGGAGATTGCCGGAGATTCCTCCATCAGAACTCGACGAAATTTTTGCAGGGTTGTTGTAGACTTAATTCCGCATAATTCCACCGAAGTAATCGTTTAAGTGACACTCGGGGAGGCGGTGGCGGCGGATACAAGTTTGCTGTCCAGAAAAACAGCACGGTCGCCTGAGGGCAATGTTGACGTTGAGCCCCCGAGCTCCATGGATGACTCCTCCATGATCTTGATAGAGATCGGAGTTAGTGTTGATGAAGGCCTTCATCCGAACATGACGATCGGAGGTAGGGCGCAGTCCTCGGTCAAGCCAAGGTGACCAGTCGAGCTGGTGACGAAGAAGCCGACGTCGCAGTTGACCTGCAGTCGAGCCATTGATCCTTTCGCCGATCACACAGCGGAACTCTCAATGAAAGCACCAATGTCGGTGTCAAAACCGGCGGATCTTGAGTAGGGGGCCCCAAGAAGTGCGTCTTAGGATCAATGGTAACAGGGAGGCAAGGGACACGATGTTTTACTCAGGTTTGGGCCCTCTTGATGGAGGTAAAACCCTACGTCCTGCTTGACTAATATTGATGATGTGGGTATTACAAGAGTAGATCTACCATGAGATCAAGGAGGCTAAACCCTAGAAGCTAGCCTATGGTATGATTGTTGTTATTGTTGTTGTCTATCTCTATCGACTAGCCTGGCCTCGGTTTATATAATGCACCAGAGGCCTAGGATAACATGAGTCCTAACCCGAATCGCGCCGGTGGGGAGGAGTCCTTGTCTTGATCGCCAAGTCTTGTGGAATCTTCCTTGTATCGGCAACCGTCGGACTGGCCCATGAGTATACGGCCATGGGGATCCTCGGCCCAATCCACCTGATCGGGAGACGACGTGGTGAGTACCCCCTAGTCCAGGAGACCGTCAGCGGGCGAGGACCGGTCCCTCTCTCCAGGGAGCGAAGCACCAGACGGCTGGGTCATGTACTTTGACGACGCCTTTGCACGTCAGGGCGCGGGGGCTAGAGTCATGCTCATCTCGCCCACCCAAGACAAGCTCTACTACGCCGTGCAGCTCTGTTTCCAACATGGCGAGAAGGTCTCCAACAACATCGCAGAGTAGAAAGGCTTGATCACCGGCCTCAAGGCCGCGGCCGCTCTGGGCGTGAAACGTCTCACCATCAAGGGTGACTTCCAGCTCCTCGTCAACTTCTCCAACAAAGTGTACGAGCTGAAGGACGAGCATATGGAGGCATACCTCATGAAGGTAAGTAAAATGGAGAAGCAATTCTTGGGCCTGGAGCTTCAGCATGTGCCCCACAACACGAACAAGGAAGCCGACGATATCGCCAAGAGAGTGTACAGGCGCCTGCCCCAGGAGACCGGCGTCTTTGAGGAACGGCTCTTCAAGCCTTCAGCAGCCCCTCTAGCTGCGGAACCGGCACCGCCTTAGGAGCAGCTCCCCCCACCACCAACCTCGGGGGCCCCCGCCTGCGACCCGACCTCAGGAGCTCGACTGCTCCTCGCGCTTGAGCGTTGGGAGGGGTGCTGGACCAAAGAATTCAAGACATACCTGCTACAGGGAGCCCTATCGGAGAAGGAGGAAGACGCGGAGCGTGTGGTTCGGTAGGCCACAGCCTATTGCATTTAGGATGGTGAGCTATACCAAAAATGACCGAACGATGTTTCTTTGCGATGCATCTCCAGGGAGCAGGGGTGCGAGCTATTTGCAGACATACATGGAGGGGATTGTGGACATCACTCGTCCTCGCGCACCTTGGTGGGCAAGGCATTCCGCAGTGGATTCTACTGGCCCACGGCACTCAACGACGCAACCGAGCTGGTGAGATCCTATGAGGCCTGCCAGTTCCATGCCAAGCAAATCCACCAACCTGCTCAGAGCCTCCAGACTATGCCAATCTCGTGGACGTTTGCGGTCTGGGGGCTGGACATCTTGGGACCGTTCCCTCGAGCGCCCGAGGGCTACCACTACCTCTACGTCTCCATCGACAAGTTCACCAAGTGGGCGGAGGTGGAGGCCGTCTGCGCCATCCCAGCCGGGTTGGCAGTCAATTCCATCAAGGGCATCGTGAGCCGGTTCGGGTCCCCTAATCACATCATCACCGACAACGGCTCGCAGTTCACCAACAACCTTTTCAAAACATATTGTGATAACCTTGGAACTCAGATATGCTACGCCTCAGTGGCACACCCCAGAAGCAATGAGCAAGCTGAGCGCGCAAACGCAGAGGTCCTTAGGGGCCTCAAAGCAAGGACTTTCAAGAAGAAGCTCGAAGCCTGCGGCAGGGGCTGGCTGGATGAGCTCCAGTCTGTGTTATGGTCCATCCACACCACCGCGACCAAGCCGACCGGCGAAACTCCATTCTTCCTCGTCTACGGAGCTGAAGCGGTTCTCCCACATGAGGTCAGGCATCACTCAGCGCGGGTCTTGGCGTTTGACGAGGCACGCCAGGACGCCACGCGGGGGATGGATCTCGTGCTAGGGGAGGAACGCCGCCGTCAAGCCTCGCTCCGAGCGGCAAGTACCGGCGAGCGCCAAGGCTGTACGTACCCTGCTGCAGCGTCCCGCTCTAGGACGCTCGAGGTGGGTGATCTCGTCCTACGGCGGTGCTCTCCAGGGGAGGGCTGCATAAGCTTTCATCCATTTGGGAGGGCCCGTTTAGGGTCACCCGCGACTCCAGGCCTGGCGCCGCGTGCCTGGAGACGCGGGACGGGATTCCCATCCAGAACGCCTAGAACATCCAGCACCTCCGGAAGTTCTACCCATGAAGCAAGGCCTAGTGCCTGTGAAGGTCTCCGCTCGTGACACTCTCACGTAATAATGAGTGGGGCTGTACACACCCCGGAGTCTCCAGAGTGCCGCCCTCTGGCCTAGGGGGCTCCCTCCCACGTCCTAGTGGCAGCACTTTGCTCCGCGCTGGTGAGAAGACTAGACTAGGTGCCGGACGCGGCTGTTCATTTGCTTTTTGTAGCTGATTTGCAACCTTTTAATGAAATTTGGAGTTTGCATGCTTTGAATTGCCTGACCGACTTCCCCCTTTGTTTCCTCTTTTGTGTTTTGGTCCTGGTTCAGGAGGAGCAACAGTTGCCCGTCGCTCCTTCTCGCGCATCTCGCACGCGGAGGCTGGGCAGGTGTGTGCGTGTGACGAGCTCGCCCCGCGTAGCAAACACACTTTGTCGTACCCCGCTCCCTCGGAGATCCAGCTTTTTCTATCCTCGCAAGACGCCCTCAAGCAAGCTCGTGATGTACGCACCATCTTGATGTCCATGCCCCCCGGGTACTTCGATGTGGTGCACTGAGCCACGCTGGGCTCACACATGAGGGCTCGCGCCATGAAGAATAAGACACCCGACAGAGCTTTCTAACAACTCTGTAGCTTCCACTACCAAAAAATACACTTCCGTGATGATACGTGTTTGTCACAGTAGGTCGCGTTTTTGTCATGCATGTACATCCATGGCGATTTTATGAAAAATCAAGATAGTCATACTGTGTTTGTCGTAGAAGTGTTCCATGACATTACCAAAATTATCATCGCCGGTGTCGACTTCCATGATGATAAATCATGCGTCATGAAGTGCTTTCGTCAAGGGTGACCGACATGTGGCATCCACCGTAACGGGCGCGTTAAGCTATCGGATCGGTTTTGGATCCGATAACCCGTTAACAGCCGGACCAGCGGGATTTTCCGCGTGTAAAATCATCATTGGCCGAAGGAAGCATGTGTTGCCTCACCGTTGGGACAGATGTCATCCACTCATTGGATAGGAGGCGCCTATGATAGGTCGACACCTGGCACGAACCAACAGTGGCCCATTCCGGTGAAAAAGGCCGGCCGAGTAGAAAATAGCAGGCCGGCCCATATAAGGCCTACTTGTGTCAGGTCTATTTAAGCCCACGGCTCATATGAGATGTGCCAATTCAGCCCGTCAATGGCCCGTTAAAGATTTGACGCCATTGCAGCCCATTGTCAGTTCGAGACCGTTAACAGCCCGCTATGTATTTGGGCTCAATATCGGCCTGATGAGATTTTGGCCTATTAACGGCCCATTCAGTGGATGGGCCAATTTTCACGATGTACATCTTTCGACCTTTAGCGACCCATTTAAATGTTGGGCTAATTTCCGGCCCGGTGTGTCTTTCAGCCTGTTGACGGCCCATAAATCAGTTCGGCCATTTGTAGTCGGACCTGAGTTTCGGCCTTTTAGCGACCCATTTAAGTGTTGGGCCAATTTCCGGCCCGGTGTGTCTTTCAGCCTGGTGACGACCCATATATCTGTTGGTGTAAGTGCATCTAGTGCCACCCCTAGTTGGTTTTGGAGTATTGACGACAAATGTGGTTGAGGGACTAATGCGTTTGTGAGAATTGCAGGATAACGCAGGTAGTGTCCCCATTGATTCGGTTTACCTACGGAGATGACCCTAAAATGTATGAAGACATTGATGACAATGGTGGCATGTGAAGATATTCACATTGAAGACTATGACATGAGAAGACATTGAGTGAAGACTATGGAGCGCGAAGACTGTGTCGTTTCGTTGTTTCCTTTCTTATTTGTTGAGTCATAGGAACCACCGTACTATTAAGTGGGGTCCAAGTGATCAAAGTCAGAATGACTGAAGTGATGCTCAACCCAAATCCTATGTGTTCGAGCGAAGACAATGAGAGCAAAACTTATCAGAGCTGGATGAGTCAGCTTTGCTTGTAGCCCAAGTAAAGTTGCGTGTGTGTTTGAAATCGACCGTTGGAACACGTTCTGCTTTCCTTAGTGACCTGTGGTCATTTCGGACATATCAGGTCGGGTTGCCTAGTGGCTATAAATAGCCCACCCCTACACCATAAATTGGTGGCTGCTCGAGTTAGTGCACGGCTTTTGTCGTTTGAGAGCAACCCACCTCGAAGCCTTTGAGAGAGAAAACCTTGCGAGGACAAAGCCCAAACACCCGAGCCAAAGAGTGTTAGGCATCATCAAGTCTTTCGCATCATGTGACTCAAGACTTATTACACTTGAGGATCTGTGAATCCTCCAAATGGTTAGGCGTCGCGTTCCGAGCATCCAAGAGTCATTGTGGATTGCGGTGAACGCAGCTGTGGAAGGTTCGAAGTCTACCTTGAAGACTTACCAGGTGATTGGGCAAGGACTGTGTGTCCTTAGCTCAAGGGAATAAGGTGAAGACGCGGTCTTCGAGTTGAATCTCAGCCTCCCTAACCAGATGTACAGTTGTCACAAAGAATGGGCCTGTCCAACAAATCTGTGTCTTCAACAAGTGATCGGTTATATCTTCTCCCTCTCCTTACTTAGAGTTTGTCTTCGTGAAGTCATTGCCTATTTGTCATACCTGTTTGAATTCATTGCTTGACTACTTTTTTTGATTGGCTTCTCACTATCTTCCATCTTGATCCTACTACCAAGCTGCTATTAGTCTTGTACTTTCACGTTATTGCATACTTGACTATGGTTTTCTTGTTGTAGTTTATCTTCCGCTGCATATCAATTAGGTCATTTCTATTGTTTGTCTTGAAACATCCATGTTTTGAAGACTTTCCTAAAATCGCCTATTCACCCCTCTAGTCGATAACTAGCACTTTCAATTGGTATCGAGCAAGGTACTCCTTGTTACGTGTGATTCAGTTTAACCACCGGGTTTTAGCTATATCGATTGCAGGGATAATCAAAGTCTCCGCTGCTTGCCCGTGTTCGATGGAACTGACTATCCCTCTCGAAGAATAAGATGCGCATGCATCTTGAAGCCATTGATGTCGACCTCGGTATGTCGTCAAGAACGGCGTTCCCAAACCTGGTGAAGGTGTCACCTATTTGATGTCAAGAAGTTCATTCAATGGACTCTCATGCAAAGAACATCATCTGTGGTCATCTAACCAAAGGACAGTATGGCCGTGTGAGTGCTCTGGAAACGTCGAAGCTAGTCTGGGACTAGCTATCCAAGGTCAACGAAGGCGTCTCAACCCAGAGAGATCAAAGGATCAGTGTTCTTGGCAACCTCTTCAACCGCTTCAAGAGAAACGACAATGAAAATGTCCAGCTCATGTTTGATCGCCTCACTGACATCACAAATGAGCTTCATGCTCTCGCCGCCACTGATATCACCAAGCGTGAAATCGTCAAGACACTACTGAGATCACTTGACAGCTCTTTTGACACCCTTACCCTCATGATACAAGAACGCCCTGACTTCAAGACACTCGATCTGTCTGATATACTTGAGAGGCTCAACACACATGAGTTCCAGCTTTCTGAGAAAAGAGATATCTATGATCCCAACTATGGCCGAACTCGCGCTTTGAAGGCAAAAGTTGTTTCCTCATCCAAGAAGAATCATGGGTTCCGATGATCCCAAGACATTGGAAAGGAACTTGCTATGCTTGTGAAGAAGTTCTAGAAGTTCACTAGGAAGAAAGGCTTCAGAAAGTCTTCAGGATCCAGCTCAAGAAATGATGAAGCTTCCACTCATGACTACAAGAAGAGAACATGTCACAACTGCAAGAAAACTGGACACTATATCTCTGAGTGTCCATAGTGGGACAATGAGAAGAAGAAGAACAGAGCAAGGAATATGATTCTGACGACAAGAAGAAGAAGAAATCTTCAAAGTCTTCTTCCAAGTCCTCATCTAAGTCTTCATCTCATAAGAAGAGCTCATCTGGCAAGGCTCGTGCTTTTGTTGGCAAGGAAATGAATTCAGAGGAGGAGTCTGCTTCTGAGGAGGTGGAGGTGGAGTCTGAAGAGGAGTCCGACCCTGGCGTTGCAAGTCTGGCTATAGCCACAACCTATGTTGTCGGCGTTCTGGGAATGGGGGTCCCCAGACTTGCCTGCCTGCGACCTGCGGCGTGGCTCAAAGGAGGCCCAGGACGGCCCATCTTCATCAACATAGCTCAAGACCCTCATGAGGGGCCAAGCCTCATGGGCGGACGACGAGGAGCTTCCTCGTGCATGGCCTCGTCAGTTGGCTCATGAGGAGGCGGAGAGTTCAAGGCAGGGTACCTGCAAGGTGCCCATGACAAGCCATGATTTACCAAGGGCGCCATCGGGCGCCACCAACAGAAGGCCCTCCTTTCCTCTTTGGTGCAAAGGGAGCAAGCGTAGGCGAGAGCATCAATCAAAGGCATCCGTTTCGGTGCAACAAGACCAAGACTAGCCCCAACGGCTAGAAGGGACTCATCGTGGAGCCCAAGCAGGCGTCATCACCAGAGCCTCTGGCAGGCGAGGACCAACTTTAGTCAGGATAAGCGTACCCGTTGTTCCCCTTCAAAATGGCCAATTGTTGGCGCCCTTCCCGCTCAATATTTGGGAAGAGGCCCAGGGCCTTTGCTTATAAATAGGAGTAGCCACACTCAGAGTAGAGGGATAGAGACGATCGGCATCCAGAGAAAGACAGAGACCCGATCCTCAAGCTAGAGCGACGGGACACCACCTAGCAGTTCATCACACCCACCAAGAACAGACCCTTGCGAGGCTGTTCTTCCCTGTACTGTTCCTCATCAGCCCAAGAGGCAATCCACCATGCCACAAACTAGAGTAGGGTATTACACCACAACGGTGGCCCGAACTAGTATAAATCACGTGTCTCTTGTGCTGTTCTGTTTAGTAGTTTAGGTTCCTGCGATTCGGCGAGGTGCGAGACGGTGGAGGGTTGGATCTCCGTGCGCACCCCAGTGTTCGAACCTCAAGGGTCTGCCCGAACCCGAAATCCGACATTTGGCGCGCCAGGTAGGGGTGCGCCAGAATCTGCCTTTCGTCGCCTCGTTCTTCCCCGACCACCGCAACCATGTCTGACGCCCGTCGGGCCCGCGCCGAGCGCCGAGCCGCCCTCACCTCCCATGTCACCCAGACAGCTCCTGTCGGCGGGCACCCTCGTCGTTCCCCGTCGCCTGCCGTCAACGCCGCCACCGTCCCGGCGGGGAACGAGCAGCAAGCGTCGTCCCAGCACCCGTCTATGAGGCGGGGCGGCCGCACCGCCACGCTTTCGCCACCCGCTGGTTCTTCGCCCACGCTTGCGCCACGCCCCATGGAGGCCCGAGCTGCACTCGCCGCAGCTAACGAGCTCTGCGCTACCGCCCGTTGACGACGTAATACGAAGAATGGCTCGCCCGAAGTCGCCAGCTCATTCGCGCCGCAGAGGCGACCACTGACCGTCTGGCTCGCCAGACCGCACTCGCCTGCTGGGGCGATGAAGTCCTCGGGCGCCACCGCCTCCTCCTCAAGAAGGCGCAGCCACAAGGCGCGGGTCCTCGGCGGAACCTGTTCCGCCAAAGTGCTGCACGGCAAGAGCAGTAGCTGTCAAGAAGTTCTCGCCAGAAGAAGCTGCCCGGCGCTCCCGCCCCCAAGACGCTAAGACCTCGCTGCCCCGCTGCTGCGGCGCAGGAGGCTGCAAGACCAAGCTCTCTGCCGTCCGAGGCCCTCGCGCCACGGCGGGCTGCCGCGCTTCACCTCCGAAGGCGTGCTGTCGCGTGACCCGCCAAGTTCAAGCTGCACCTGCCTCTCGCCACGACGGCACGGCTGACCCTCGGAGTTCCTCCAGCTCTGAGCTGGGCATCGAGGCTGCCAACAGGATGAAAAGGTCATGGCGAACTGGTTTCCCATGGCACTCAAGGACGGGCCCGCACTGCTCTGAATCGGCCCTGTGCACGATCTCTTCTCGACCGAGATGCGACTCCGCTTCATCGCCAACTTCCAAGGTATTTCGCGACCGCCACCCGCCGTGAAGTTTACATGCGCCGAATCAAGCAGCAGCCCGGAAACCCGCAAAAAGTACATCCAGCGCTTCAACAACGCTACCTCAAGATCCCTGTGGTAACGGAGGAGGCCATCATCTCTGCCTTCTCCGACGGCGTGCTGGCGATGTCAAGATGAAGGAGGAGCCGGCGATGCATGAAGAACCGTGCACCTCCTCGAGCTGTTCAACTTGGCGACCAAGGCGCCAGGCTGAGGAGGGCCTCTCCTCCTCGAGCTGCCTGCCGGATCCTCAAGAGAAGAAGTCCAAGGCCAAGGACGTGAAGCGCAGGCTGCCGTACTCACGGCCAACCAGACACCAAGCGAGGCTGGGATCAGCCCGAGTCCTCCAAGGGCAGCCGGATCAGTGTACCACGACCTCCACATGCACAACACCGATGAATGTCAAGAGCTCCGGCCAGACGCTGAAGGAAGGGTCGGCAGACGCCTGGCGCGGCGACGGGGCTACGGCCGAGGAGAAGGAAGGAATGCAGACGCTTGGGAAGACCGCGCGCCCGCGCCAAGGGTGGTGCGACCAACCTCGCGAGGACCGCTGGCAAGACCCACCTCTGAGGGAGGCCGGAGGATCAGCCTCATGAGGATCGCCTCAGGAGAACGCAGGCCTCCCTCATTGCCGCCGCCGCCAAGGAGAATCAAGACCGTCATCAGACAAGGGGCTGGGGCTTCCGGAAGCGTGTGCGATCGCAGATCCTGGCGGAGCTCAAGCCCCAGCCTCTCAACAAGATCTTCAAGCAGTTCGCCTGAAGTGAATGCAGTCCTCCCAAGCTCGAGTCCACGCCCTCTCGGTGGTCGGTGTGCGCCATCACGCTCAACTCAGTGGATCAGCTCAAGTCGCAGCCACAGCGGAGTTCTCCGATGCTTTGTTCCCCAATCATCGGCAATGTGCTAGTCGGCAAGACTTCATCGACGGCGGAGCAGGGCTCAACGCCTGTCGTGGAAACATTCAACAATCTTCAAGTGCCTTACAACCGGCTTCAGCCAACCAAGCCTTTCTCCGAGTCACCGACGGCTCCACGGTCCCGATCAGTGGGTCCGCCTTCTGTCACCTTCGGGCTCGCGACAACTACCACACCGAGCTCATCGACTTCGACGTCGCCCACATTTGCTCTGCCGTCCAACGCCATCCTCGGTACCCAGCGTTGGCCAAATTCATGGTCAGAACTCCACCATGGCTACAACGTCCTCAAGATGCCAGAAGCGGGGTCATCACGGTGCCTCGTGAAGAGAGAGACGCAGTGTGCTCCTGAGCGAGCCTTTCAGCCGCATCATTTGGAAGACCTGCACCACACGCAGGAGGCCTCCCGAGGCCGCACCCAAGAAGAAGAAGACATCGACCGCCCGCTCTTCAAGAGACAAGCCAGTGGCCCACACCGGCCAGGGGGAGCCTCCTTCCATCGCATAGGAAGCGCACCCGGCGCCTCCTCAGTGGGCTCGGGGCTCTCCCTGAGGGCCGCCGACCTCGCCAAGGTCTCGAGGGAGGCGCTTGGGCACCACGTGGAGGCGTGTTTCAAGCACGCTTCCTGCAAGTAGGTGCAAGACCAGGAGGGCGTAACCTCAAGAGTTCGCTCGCCAAGGCCATTCAGAGCTCAGGAGTCAAGGGTCATGAGGGCAGCCGCCGCCACCACTGTGGCCCCCATCCAGCGAGGATGGTGGGCTGCGCGTCTCAGATCGACATACCAGGGCTCAACCGAGCCAGATCTCAAGAGCGCCTGCCCTCGCGAGTGGGACGCTATGAGGGTCCGCCCCACGCCTATGTACGCATACCTTATGGCCTGCCAACGCGGCTGCTGCGCACCAGTCCTCATGAGGACCATCCTGAGGCTCAAGAGGTCGCACACTGCAGCCCTGGCGGAGATGGAGATGGCCCATGAGAGCCGCCAGCCCTCCGAGCCTCCCGAGGCCCCGGGCCCGGGGCTCGTGAGGATCGCCCGCAGCCCACCGAGTCTGCTACATCAACACCCCTTCATCCCCAACATCACCAGTGACATCTTTAAGTTTCGTTTCAGCCGGGAGCGCCTTGAGGTCAGATTATTCCTGTGCAGCGTGGGTCCGTCCCTGCGGCATGTATCCTTTTATTTCATGTCCTTAGCCTATCCTGTTGGGGGCGCCTTTGGCTGCATCATCCCCAAGCCGCCGGGCCACCCCAGCTGCATGTATCCTTCCTACTTTTTCCTTAGGATTATGCTCTCGCCCCACCATGCTTGTTATTTGGTGCCTTTTCCCGGGTGGCGGAATCTTGCACGTTAAAGGGGGTGCTCGAGCATCGCCACTGTGGCTCCTACCGCTCTCCGCCCTCACCCTTTGGTCTTGTCCATGGCATCGCGACCTGGCTTGCCAGGCGATCGCCGAGACCAGCCCGAGAGCCGGGACCAGAGGACGAGAGTTTCACATCTAACCCAGCTTACGCGCTAAAGGGGGTGCTGAGCATCGCGACTCAGGGCTCCTACCGCCTCCGCCTCACCTCTGGTCTTGTCCATGGCATTGCGACTGCTTGCCAAATGACGGCCGAGACCAGCCCGAGAGCCAGACCAAGACGAGAGCACCGCATCCGCCAAATTTGCAGGAACACACTCAAGATAAGGCCTGAGCCAGCGCAACCCGCTTGAGGTAGGGCCCCGTGAGTCCCGCTACTGCTCACGGGTGCCCAGATACACCTCGCCCAGCCCTACCGTACAACCACGTGTCGCAGGGTCAGATACGCCTGGGGCTCCTCCCGGAGGGGAGCCCCTCCCACGCCCATGGAAGCACCATGCTCCACTGGCCGACGACACTGCCGAGGAGCGGCTATGCCCATAAGCATGCGAAGGCTATGTTCACTGGTGATAAACAACTGAGGTGGCCTCCGGGTCGATCAACCTCAGGAGCCTGCAGAGCTCGTGTCAGCCTCGCTGCAACGCCCTCAGAGCGCCAGCGTGAGGGGCTGGGCACGGGCTGCGCCTGGTCACGCCTGACGACGCCACCCAGCCAGCCCCCTCAGCCTGGTTCGTCGCACATCACCTCGAGCGGAGACAAGGTACTAATGCTGTTTGAGCGCGTAAGGGGACTCTGAGCATCGCGACTCAGAGCCTAATCGGTCACGAGCCCCTCACCCCTTAGTTCCAAAGGCTAACGGCGGTTGAGGTATGCGCGGGCCGGGCTCGCAGACGAGAACGACGGATCCGCCTGCGCCTCACCTCCCTACTTGCTGTTCAGGCGCTAAGGGGACTCCTGAGCATCGCGACTCAGAGCCCAACTTGTCACGTAGCCCTCACTCCTTGGTCCCGCCCTGGTTTCCGTCGGGCTAACGGCGGCTGAGGTAGGCAAGGGCCTGGCTCTGCGGCGAGAACATAAAGCAAGTAGGAAGCACAAATTTCAAGGAATTCAAAAGCAAATATAATAGTCCACACTGTTATCGCAATACCAAACGCAAGTTTAAACACCTCCTCGAGGCATGATACATGTGCAGGAATTAAAGCAAGGCAGAGCCACAACGGAGTCACTTGTCGGCGATGGAGCAGCGGAGTGGGCTCGCCTCATGAAGCAGCATGGCGGCAGCGCCGCCCGGCTTGGTGTCAAGGCCCGAACTTCCCAACAGAGCTCTCCACACGACCCGTCACAGCCTCGGCAGCAGGCAGCTGCATGCTCGCCGCTTGTCGGCTCCAAAGAGCTGTCCATGTCGACGCTGGATCACGAAGATAGATGTGGGAGGATCCGCGTGCTGCTGGAAGACAAAACACGCGCCTCGCCTCACCTGTGGGGCCAAGACGAAGGGAGACATCTTCAAGAGCGCGAACCAGAAGGGAAGCAGCTTGGCGGGGCCGCCCTTCTGCGCCGGCCAAGGGCTCTCCAGCCGCCATCGTAAAGCTCCTCAAGAAGGCGCGAGCCTTCACCTCCATATCCATGAAGGCCACACGATCTTCGCAAGAACCCGCGCTTTGTCGTCCAACTCGACCTTCCTCGCCTCCAGCCTGCTCCAGCGCGCCTAGGCGGTCACGACGCTTCTTCAGCTTGGCCTCCTGTCCTGACGGCCGCCTCATGAGCCTTCACGCTTCCTCCTGCTCTGGCAGAGGCGGGCCTCCTCGGCAAGCTGGTTCTCACAGGCTCTTCACTCGCCTCCAGCGTCTCACAGCTACCTTTGATGTTGGCTGCCTCCTCCAGGCAGCATCGCGGCAACCTTTCGCCTCACGAACAGCCTGCTTCTCCTCATCGCAGTTGCCGAGGCTCGGACCAGCGCCGCCTAATCGGCGCCGGAGCGACCCAACCAGAGGCCAGCTCCAAGCGCCTGCCACCAAGCGAGGGTCGGCGCCAAAGATCTCGCCGCCAGCAGTCCACTCAGCGGCAAGACGATCCAGACCGTGGCGAGGAGTCGGAGAGACTGCAGTTGGTGGAGTAGGAGGAGATGGCGGCGGCAGAACCACTCGCCTCGAGGCGGAACCAGCGCGCCACGGCAACAAAGGGAGGCAGCGCCAAGCAAGGGCACCTCGAGTCGCCTGGTCACGGGCTGAGCCGCCTGAGCCGGGCTCAGCCCGAGCCTCGCGAGGACGCCTGGCAGGAGAGGCTCGCGCCAGATCATCTTCTTTTTGGGCAGAGCACCGCCACGGATGGGTCCTCAGATCCCCTTCAGCTTCTTCGCCATGGGCGCCAGCCTGGCCAAGAACTTGGACATCGATCTCGCCGACAGAGCAATAATCAAGACGGGAAGTAGGCACTACAGTCGTCAGCTGGTGGACTCGAGCAGCCTCCGCCAGACTTGAAGCCCGAGAGCCGGCTGCGAGGATCAGCTTCAAGGGGACCAGGAGCAGGAGGCGCGTCACAGGTCGCCTGAGCCGAGGCGGATCCGTGGGGGACCAGCCCAGTCCGTCCTTCTTCGATCGGGTCGCTTCTGCCTCCCGCCATCCTCATCCTCGCTGCCGCCACTCTCGGGAGGCGGAGAATGCGGGCTCATGATGCGGGGAGGAGCCTGACTCGCCCCGAATCAACCCCCTCTCTGGCTCGCTTTCCTCCACCTCTTCGCCGAGTCGGAAGAGGACACGCCCACCAGTCCTCCGGAGCCTCCACGTGCACGGCCCGCCCCCATTGAAGACGGGCATGGGCCCCACAACCTGCTCCCAATCCTGGCGAAGGAACAAGGCGCTGGGCACCTCCAGCCTCGCCACATCGCCCCTAACCAAGGACTGGAGGACTGCCACCAGATCCTCGCTGGCCAGACCAAGGGCCTCGAGTGAGGCCTCCACATCGAAGTGAGATGGCGAAGCGGAGCCAGTTGGTGCCCAGAACTCCCTCAGAGCGGGACAAGACAGGTCAGCTTCGCGCTGGCCACACCGCCGGCTTCAGAGATCAGATCCATCTTCTCCAAAGACCACCTTGCTGGGATACCGAAGTTCCGCCGGGACCAGTCGTTGAACTCTCAAGGGCTGTGGGCAGGATCAGCCGAGGGTGGATGTGCCCAAAGATCCACCAAGACCCACTTGGTCATGAAGCCCTCAATCCGCTTGCCAGGGTTTGAAATGGAGATGGCTCCGCCGTATGCAACGAAGCTCACGCACGCGGAGGCGGAACCATGGGAGGTTGGGAGGAAGAAGTAGTGGCGCAGCAAGGCCACCGAGGGCTTCACCCCAACGTGGGCCCCACAATAGTAGGCGAAGATTGCCAGAAGAAGGACGGAATTGGGATGGAGGTGCAGAGCTTGGATGTTGTAGTGACGGAGGACGGAGAAGAAGAACTCAGACAAGGGAGGCACCAGACCCGCAATGATGGCGCTCACGAAGAACGGGTAGAAGGTACTTCCCCGACCCTCAGGGGCAGGGGAGCCGGCCTTGAACACCGTCGTCCCATTGATGCCCTACGCTTCCGCCAACCGGGCGCATTGTATGTAGGCTCGGCCACGACACATTTGGCGGTCCAAGGCAGAGAGTACCAGTTCCGCCGGGTTTGGCGAGGAGCCATGATCGCTAGGGCACGCAGCGGCGTGGATCCAAGATCTTGGAAGCAGAGAGAGAGGCGAGGAAAGGGATCTGAGCAAAGAATCGGCGAAAGTAAAGAAGGCAAGGAAGATGCCGCTCGTTATCAACCCATGCGGTTGGAGAGGCGACGCGTCCAATCAATCGCCACGCCGCCCCAGTGCCGCAGGCTGTTAGGGCCTCGATGCCGCACTTGCCCTTTCGCCTCTGCTCGGCCAAGTTCGGCACGCCAGGCCCGGGCTACTGTCGTGTTCTCGGGAACGGGTCCCCAGACTTGCTCGCTCGCGACCTGCGGCGCGTGGCTCAAAGGAGGCCCAGACGGCCCATCTTCATCAACGAAGCTCAAGACCCACGCGAGGGGCTGAGATTGGGCGGACGACGAGGAGCTTCTCGTGCATGGCCTCGCCAGGCTGGCTCATGAGGAGGCGGAGAGTTCAAGGCAGGGTACTCGCGAGGTGCCCATGATGCAAGCCATGATTTACCAAGGGCGCCTGGCCGGCGCCAGCTCACAGCGTCCCTCCTTTCCTCTTTGGTGCAAAGGGAGCAAGCGCAGCGAGAGCATCAAGCAAAGGCATCCGCTTCGTGCAACAAGACTCAAGACCAGCCCCAACGGCTGGAAGGAGTCATCGTGGAGCCCAAGCAAAGGCCATCACCGAGCCTTTGGCAAAGCGAGGACCAACTTTAGTCAGATAAGTGTACCCGCCTGCCCCCATCAAAATGGCCAATTGTTGGCGCCCTTCCCGCTCAATATTTGGGAAGAGGCCCAGGGCCTTTGCCTATAAATAGGAGTAGCCACACTCAGAGTAGAGGGATAGAGACGATCGGCATCCAGAGAAAGACAGAGACCCGATCCTAAAGCTAGAGCGACGGGACACCACCTAGCAGTTCATCACACCCACCAAGAATAGACCCTCACGAGGCTGTTCTTCCCTGTACTGCTCCTCATCAGCCCAAGAGGCAATCCACCACGCCACAAACTAGAGTAGGGTATTACACCACAACGGTGGCCCGAACTAGTATAAATCTCGTGTCTCTTGTGCTGTTCCGTTTAGTAGTTTAGGTTCCTGCGATTCGGCGAGGTGCGAGACGGTGGAGGGTTGGATCTCCGCGCACACCCCAGTGTTCGAACCTCAAGGGTCTGCCGGAACCCGAAATCCGACATATGTTGCCAAGTCCATCTTCAACATTGATGACAATGACTTCCACACCAACGCTGAAGCTGATGACAAGGACGACCCTGCTCCCACCTACTGCTTCATGGCATGTGGTGCCAAGGTAAAATCACGTGATGCTTACTTTCAAACATCAAGTGAAGACGACTCTGATTGTGAATCCAAACACAGCTACAAAACACTTGCTAAAATTGCAACCGAACAACAAAGAGCTATGGAACATACTCAAAACTGTTAGACAAAAGCGATGACCGTTGGGCCTTGAAATGACATGTTCACAGTCCTTAGTTGAAGACATTAAAATCTTCATGCTAAGTACCAAGAACTTGAAAGTCGTCATGAAACGCCTCAACAACTCATGAAAAGCTCTCCTATGATTATCTTCAAAGGAAGCAAGAGCTTGAGAAATTGAGAGCGGCCCATGAAGATCTTCAAAAGAGAATGAGTCACTTCAAGCTCAACAGATCAGTTCTGCTTGATGGATTTGAACCACCATGTCTAAAATGTCTTGAGCATGATATCGCTACCTCTATTGCTGAATGTTCAATCTGCTGCTACTGTTGCATTGTCTTCAACTACTAATGTGGTAACTAACCCCTCTCGGAGGATACCACTGCTATTGCTGATGAAAATGCTAGGTTGAAGTCGTTGCTTGAAACAGGATGTATAAAAGTCCGAAAGGGCATCGGACACTTTATGATGTCCTCAAAAGCATATTCTGAACCAAACCCTAGGAAAGAGGGTGTTGGGTTCGAGAGGAAAATGAATGTTGATGGTTCCTACCGAAGCTCGAAAGCAGATACCACAACCACATGGGTTGTCGCGAAGGGACCTTCATGGAGCCATCCACCTTATCTGGCTTTACCTGTGCTAACCCTATTATCATTGATGAATCCTTTGATGCAAACTATAAGTTGTTCAAGAATCGAGAATGGTGAAGTGTTTGCTGTATATTGGTACTAATCGCAGGAATGGACCACCTATGAAGAAGATCTGGGTTCCCAAAAGCCGTCTTGAGAATCTTCTAGTGAATGTCATCATGATACCACCTCGGAAGAAGAAAAACCCCAGACCTAAGGCGTCATATGGTCCAAAGGCTTCTTACAGACAGAGGACTCACCTGAGTCACCCTAACGCCAATGTTTTGCAGGGAAACCGTACTCAAATTTATGAATATGAGCGTGTATCTTCAAACCGCTATGTTCATAGAACTAAGAACTTTTCTTTCATATGAGTATCATTCATCTCCTGCAAGGCTATTTGCTAGGGCTCCAAAGCCGAAGTTCTCAGATGCTGCACTTAGACTCATTGCTTCTAAGCCACCCCTGAAGATGTGGGTGGTTAAGAAGAATTAACTCTCTTTTGCAGGAAAGGGTCTCCAGCCGAAAATCAAAGGCATCTGATGCTATTGCTGGGGACCTAAAACATCTTGTAGGACGCAAGATCAAATGTCCAAATGGTCTCACTATGTATTTTGTTCCTGAATCGTTTGCCATTCATCCTAGATGTCTTAATCTTGATCTGAGCTTCAATAATCCTCTTGTCCGTCAAATGTTTATGCTTCACAATACTATTGGTGAAGCCTATCCCCCTAACTGTACTGTAGGGTATGACACCTCATGCTTCAGAATGGATTATGGACAGCGGATGCACTAATCATATGACTGGTGATCGAAGTCTTCTCATGGACTCAACCTTACGTCCATCAGACAAGAGTCACATCACATTTGCTGACACTGGTAAAAGCAAGGTATTGGGTCTAGGTAGAGTTGCAATCTCAAAGGATCAACACATGGATAAAGTGATGCTTGTTGAGTCCCTTGGTTTCAACGTGATGTCTGTCTCAATGCTTTGTGACTTGAACATGATTGTGATATTCGGAAAATATCATTGCCTTGTACTAATGGAATCTGACAAGTCTCTAGTCTTTGAAGGGTATAGGAAAGATGATCTATACATGGTAGATTTCTCAAGCAGGTCCACAGCTTGCCGTATGTCTTCTTGCAAAAGCTTCGAATCGCTTGGCTCGCATCGGAGGTGGGGCATGTTGGCATGAGGAACTTACACACACTCGCCAAGAAGAAGCATGTCATAGGCATCGAAGGTGTCAAGTTCAAGAAGGATCATTTGTGTGGTGCTGCGAAGTGGAAAGATGACTAGGGCAAAGCACTCCTCAAGACAATCATGACGACATCTCAACCCTTCGAGCTGTTACACATGGATTTGTTTGGCCCTACTCATTACTCTACCCTCACAACAACTGCTTGTCTCTATGGCTTCGTCATTGTTGATGACTACTCAAGATACACATGGGTGCACATAATTCTCTACAAGACTGAAGTACAAGATGTCTTCAGACGCTTCGCTAATCGAGCAATGAACAATTATGGCGTCAAGATCAAGCATATCAAAAGTGACAACGGCACTGAATTCAAGA
Organism: Aegilops longissima; assembly: GCA_021605205.1. Classification (NCBI taxonomy): domain Eukaryota; kingdom Viridiplantae; phylum Streptophyta; class Magnoliopsida; order Poales; family Poaceae; genus Aegilops; species Aegilops longissima. The sequence continues at coordinate 375,501,033 of CM038681.1, forward strand.
ACACCGGACTTGATCTTTATCTGGATACCATGGGAATCACTCTTGAGTTCTCTCGCCCATACACACCTCAGCAAATGGCATCGTGGAGCGCAAGAACAGAACCCTCATTGAGATGGCTCGAACAATGCTCGACGAGTACAAGACACCAAGAAAGTTCGGCCCGAAGCTATTGATACAACATGTCACGCCATCAACCGTGTTTACATCCATAAGCTTCAACAAAACATCCTATGAGCTCCTTCTTCGCAAGAAGCCAAATGTCACTACTTCAGAGTATTTGGGGCTAAGTGCTGGATCAAGGATCCCCATCACAAGTCAAAATTTGAACCCAAGGCTCACGAAGGCTTCATGCTCGATTCTGGAAAGGACTCGCACTCCTACAGTAGTCTTCAACCTCTATCAAGACAAAATCGTCAAACTGTGGACGTGCGATTTGATGAAACCAATGGTTCACAAAGAGAGTTGCTGCCAAGTACACTAGACGAAGCTCCGCCAAAGGAATCTATCAAGCTAATGGGAATCGGTGAAATCATGCCTTCAAGCACAAGATGAAGAAGAACTTATCATTTTGCACCTAACCAACCCTAAGACAATGCTCAGTCTGAAGACAATCCTCCCAATGATGACAATGATCAGCAAGAGCAAAGTCTTCGTCCGCCCATCCTCGAGTTGCAAATGAAGTACAGATTGAGAACATAATCGATAGCATCAATGCACTGGTCCGCTTACTCGCTCAAGAGCAACACAGCTAGCAAATTTCTATGGGCACTTTTCTTTTGTGTCAATATCGTAACCCAAGAAAGTTGTCAAGCCTTTATGGAACCGTAATGGATACAAGCTATGCAAGAAGAACTTCAACAGCCAAGCTGAACAATGTTTGGGAACTTGTCAAGCGCCCCGACCTCATAAACATAACATTATTGGCACCAAATGGATATATCGAAACAAGCAAGATGAGCATGGTCAAGTCGTCGAAACAAAGCACGCCTTGTGGCTCAAGGATATACTCAAGTTGAAGGAATTGACTTCGATGAAACATTTGCTCCTGTAGCTAGGCTTGAAGCTATTCGCATACTACTAGCCTATGCTAACCACCACAACATCTTGCTATATCAAATGGATGTGAAGAGTGCATTTCAACGGCAAGATTGAAGAAGAAGTATATGTCGCTCAACCACCGGCTTTGAAGATCCAAAACATCCCGACATGGTGTACAAGCTAAATAAAGCAATCAGATGGCCTCAAACAAGCTCCTCGCTACCGGTATGATACGATCAAAGACTTCAAGAGCAAAGGCTTCAAACCTGGATCCCTTGAACCCACACTCTTCACGAAGACATATGATGGTGAACTGTTTGTATGCCAAATATATGTGGATGACATTATCTTCGGCTGCACCAACCAGAAGTATAGTGATGAATTTGGATACATGATGCAAGAACAATATCAGGTGTCCATGATGGGAGAGCTCAAGTTCTTCCTTGGTCTTCAAATTCGTCAGCAAAGGAATGGCATCTTTATATCTCAAGAAAAATACCTCCAAGATTGTCTGAAGATGTTTGGAATGCAAGATTGCAAAGGATACACGACGCCAATGCCAGCCAAACACCAGCTAGGTCCCGACGACAATGGTAGAGAGTTCGATCAAAAGGTATACCGCTCCATGATTGGTTCCTTACTTTACCTATGTGCATCTAGGCCAGATATTATGCTTAGTGTTTGCATGTGTGCTCGATTCCAAGCGGCACCAAAGGAATCGTGATCACTTAGCCGTGAAGCTTAATTCTTCGATATTTGGCTCACACCCCAACACTCGGATTATGGTATCCAAAGGGCTCAAAATTTGATTTGGTTGGATTTTCGGATGCTGATTATGCTGGTGACAAGGTGGATCGCAAGTCTACATCAGGCACATGTCACTTTCTGGGATGATCACTTGTATGTTGGTCTTCAAAGAAGCAAAATTGTGTATCACTCTCAACTGTTGAATCTGAATACATTGCTGCTGGATCTTGCTGTGCTCAGCTTCTATGGATGAAGAAAACTCTCAAGGACTATGGCATGAATCTGAAACAAGTACCTCTCTTCTGCGACAACGAAAGCGCCATCAAGATTGCCAACAATCCAGTCCAAAGACTCAAGACAAAGGACATTGAAATTCGCCATCATTTTCTCGTGGATCATGTCATGAAGAAAGATATTGACATCATTCACGCCAACATCAAGAGCAATTGGAAGATATCTTCACAAAGCCCTTGGATGAGAAAAGGTTTTCCAAGTTACGGTGTGAGCTAAATATCTTGGAATCCTCAAATGTCCTGTGATCAAGCACACATCCTAACACTTATGCATGTTGATGAATTAGATGTGCAACACACGAAGAAAAGTATATCTTCAATCAATGAAGACTTACATTCTGAGTGTGAATACATTAACGTGGAATTTGACTTCGGAGCGCCACGATAATTGTGCGCCGTGTCTGGGTCTAATACTTCCTATACGGTGGGTAACGCCACCACCAAATTTCTCTGTTTGAAGTGTTTCACTCATGGCGTTATTTCTGCAATATATTCGCATCTGATTCGTCTTCAACTTCAACCTATCTTCATGATTTGCTTCTCTATGTTGATTTGGTTGCTGTCTGATATATATTTGTCCTTGAGAGTTCTGTCCTCTACAGCATTCACTTATAGCTATGTCTTCCAAGTTGAATCTTTTGAACTAAGTGAATGTGATCGGACCCTAATCTCTCTATGCTTTCTATCTCAAACTCTATCTGTCCAAATCATATGCATTCTATTGAAACTGTTGAATGTGTCTTCTCTACGTCCTTGTCAGCAGAAGACACAGAGACAAAGTTTAAGTCTGTTTTTAAATGATTCATCCTTATTGTTGAAATCCGAAGAAGCCGGAACGACCATCCGACAAACCTGGCGGGCATGGGAACGGGACAGCTCGAGTATGTTGCATGCTTGCCACGCACTTTCGAATGTGAACCGCCAGGCACTGCGTAATTGCGTTGTGCGCACACTTTCCTTATAAATACATGTCCCTGCGGTAAAGAAAACCTTCTTCCACCTCTCCACCTCGTCAAAACCCTAGTGCCACCGCTAGCTCTCGACGACGCCGGCGACGAAGCGCTTAGCTGCCGCAACTTCTCCGACGCCGTCCTCACGCCGGCCGCGAACATCGTCTTCTCCGCCGCTGCCGTAGTTGTCCTCCGTCGCCAAGTTAGGGCACGGTGGATTGAACTGCTCGGTCTCCTTTTCTTCCCGTCTAGCAGTTCTTCGAGTGGTAAATATAACTCTATTTTTACCATCTTTTTGATCCTCAAAGATTCATCCTACTTACCAAAATTGGTTTGTGCCTATACAATGTTAGATCTATTCTGTCTGCATCTCATACTGCCTAGTATATTCACTTAAGCTTCACAACTAGTTTGATTCCTCACTTGTACTTATTCACGGATTCGTATAAATCGAACCAACTCTCAAAGATATAAGTGAATGTCTTCGCATCATGAGGTCAATGTCTTCAAACTAATTTATCTTCAAAATCTTCCGAGAATGCATATGACCTCTTCCCTTCCCTCGCATCTCTAATGCTGTCACAGTACATGTCCGTGGAGAATCCCTTGGTTCTAATAGTCCGCATTCGCTTGCGAATTCTTACAAAGATCAACTTAACTCTCCGAAGCCGTTCCTGTTTGTCCAAAGAAACGCAAGCCTTTGAAGACTTTGAACGATTGAAGCCATTCAGTTTGAAGTTCATGGCTGCAGATAAATCAGTTAGGAAGGGCGGCAGACAGCGTCGTGAGGGAACATCAAAAGATCTGCCTAATGACCTCGCAGAGCTCTACAAGACAGATCCCGAAGAGAATTACAATCAGCGCAAGACGCGAATCCAATGGATTCGTCGATATTGGGCTGAACAATGGTTCAAGTACAAGTTCGTGACCCAGGAATATGCCGAGAAGAATGCTATCAAAAGCCCTTGGGGTGATATTCTCTTTCAAGGCCTTTCACCCATTTCACCCAAGAACAGGGCTGAAGCTATTGCACAGGGTTTCTATCCTTGTATGGTCCGTGGACCTCAGCCTGAGAATGCCGACCCAACGTCATTGCTCTGGTGTCGTGACGATAATCTCTTCAAGCGCAACTTCCAACACGCAAAGGCATCGGCCAAGGAAAACAAGAAGTCATTGGGATTAGACTTCAACCCTGGTCCCTCTGCTCCCCGTGCTGACGGCTCACGTGATGTTGAACCCAATGTCATCGGACCTTTCTACAACCTTGATGGCCTCATCACTCACAAGTGGATCACTCTGATGACGATGCTGACTCTGATGAAGCCCCAGCTCCTGCTCCAGCTCCTCCCCCAAAGCCGCAGAAGCAAAAGAAGGCTAATGCTTCAAAGTCTGCTGCTCCTACAAAAGCTTCACGTGTGAAGCCACTAGCCACTGCACCTCCTGAAGCCAGTGTGCAGTCTGAAGATCAATCCCGTATCTCCAAGAAGACGGGGAAGAAAAAGAAAATTGTCAAGAATACTGAACTGACACTGACTCCTGCTGCCATTCTGCGAGAAGAGCACATTGATCTGTCCAGTGATGAAAATCTTGCAGATGATGTACTTGAGCAACTTATCAAGAGCAAGGAAGAAGCAGAAATTTTCAACAATTTGCCTCTCTTTGATGTGGCAATCATCCATCACTTCATTGATGAGTGGTTTGACACCCCAAACATCAGCTTTGAAGATCTGCAACTTCCTATTGGCCTCAGCGTCTCTTTCAATGGTGACATTGCCTCTGAGCTAGCTCTTGCTCAGCGCATTGTTGAACTGAAGCATAAGATTGACTATGAGAAGGCTCAGTTCAAGAAGCATATGGCTGCGCTCAGCGTGCAAGATGTCCAAAACTTCAAGATCATGTTGCATGAGCTCAAAGAAGCCTTTCTCAAGAAGCGTGAAGAAGCTAGAGGCTCTCGTGAGCGCATGAAGAGTCTGGCTGACAAGTGTGTACTAGCCTACAATGAGGTTGAGAAGCGCAAGGCTCTTGGCCGTCCTAGCATTGACCCCAGAATGGCTGCAAAGAAGAAGAAGCCACCAACTGATCAAGCTGCACCGTCAAGGCAGGAAGAACCCCGCATAGTCTTCCCAAGCAGCATGACTGGCTCAAAGCCAAAGGTCAGGTCAACCGCTTCTGAACAGAAGAAGATGAGGGCTGCTAAGGCTGAAGCTAGAAAGAGGAAACATCCTGAAGCCTCTGATGCTGCTCCCTCCAAGAAGAAGCTCAAGACCAAGAAGAATCGGGCTGCTCCCACAGAGCCATTGGTTGTTGAACCCATTTCAATGGTTCGCCCTGCCTCTACTATCCAAGAATGACGGATGATAGTTCATGAGCCTGCTTCCACAGAGGCTCATGAAGCTGAAGAAATTCCAGCAGTTGATCCCACCGCTGTTGAAGACATTGGTCATCATGACAATGTTGAAGATGATGAAGTTCTTCCTCAGATCGAACCAAACCCGGTATCATCGCCTGTTCTCACGAACATCAAACTCATCAGCATTGGTCGTCCTCTGACGCCTATTGCTCAGGATGCATCATGGGCTGATCACCCACAACCAGAAGACTCCCCTAGTACTCCCCAACAACAAGTCACTCCCCAACAACAACAACAACAAGAAGAGGAAGACTTTGAGGCCCTGCCAACTCCATCTCCAAAGGCGTCGCCGGCATTTCGCAGGCTTCGCAAAGGTCAAAGGCCTCAAGTACCTCTCTCGAGCGTTCCAGAAGGAGCAGTGCACCACCAACCTGTTATACGTCAAGTGTTTCTAGAAGCCACTCCAACTGTGAATGTCTCCGAGTCTGAAGCCAAAGCTGCTGAAGACAATCCGGCTGCATCAGCCGAAGACACCCAAGAAGAAGAAGAACGTGTCCCTAGACTCCCTGTTATTGAAGAAGTTATTCCTGATATCAACGTGCCAGTGTCCGACCCTCCAGCTCCTCAAGTGGAGGTGGAAAACATTGAGGCTGCCACCTCCAACACCAATGAAGCCAATGGCACAGTCATGGCTGAAGCAAATGTGGAGCCTGCACGAAATGTGCCTGAAGCCAATGAGGCAACTGCTCTCAAGCATCTGCCGAGCAGCCAAGCCTCGCTTGTTGCCACTGCTCCAGTTCCGCTACCAAGACCCTACACAATTGAGCAAGCATACAACTATGGTCAGCTAACCACAGTAAGATGGCCCGGTCCCTCCACCTTATGCCTCTGGTCCTCAGTTTGAATATCATGTTGGGCATAGGCCTCTGGTCCAGAAACCAAAACCACGACTGCCAAGGTTTCCAGGCACTGCCACCTCTACAGGGTCTTTCAATGCAAATGGCTTCAAAGCCCACAACACTTTCTTTGACAGAGCAAAGAACCCCTACACAAGGCCAAGGATATCATCTGACCGTTTCTGGAGCTATCAGCAATGAAGCTATTACTCACTGTGTTCAGATGATCAAGGGCGATTTTCCTCATATGCCTCGACACTCGGGCCATTGCGGACTATCGTGCTTAGAAGAAGCACTTGATTGCTTTCGTGATGCAGTGTCCGCTCGGCTTCAGAATGCATAAAGAACACCGGAATGAAGAACTTTTGCTTCAATTCTATGCTACCCTCCACATCCGCGGCTACTATAGAGATACAAAGACATGGGTTCTCGAGTGGATGACAGGAAATGTTCGTCATGAAGCCGAAGCTCTTGACATCATTGAGCTCACAGGCCTACCCACTCTCGGAGAGCTGTTTGAACCTGGTTGTCAAATCCACCGCGATGCACTGGAGAGCATCTTTCATAAGCTAGAGCCCAACATGAGTCAGATGTTGAACATGATGAAGCCTCTGCCACATGACGCTGAATACCCTCAGGAATTCTTTGTTGATGACCTTGAGTATCTGCCTCGTACAATATATCACATCATCAGGCGAACTCTATGGCCTATCAAAGGGCATTCATCATCTGCAAAACTTGAAGGAGCCATGAAGACATTGGTCTTTTACATCCTCAATGGCATCAGCTTCAATACACAAGAATTCTTCATCCGACAATTGGCTGCGTCTGGATCTGATCTTTTTGGTCTAAAAATTTTATGCACCATGGGTCATGCGCCTCATCAAGATGCACTCTGCTATCAACTATCAGCCTTCTGCTCGCAATCATCTGATCTTTCTACCAGAGGTTGATATGTCGCCAAGCCATATACCCCGAGCCGCACAAAACGCCACTTTGTCTTCGAATGCGAGATCACCATAGCTTCTCTCAACCCATGGAAGGCGCCCAAGCAAGATCTCGTGTTTATCCTCGGCTGGAAACACACGTCCCGCCTCACCGGCGCAGATCCGGCTACCGAGAGCACAATTGGCCAAAGTCCTGTGAAGCGCTCGCATCCTCAATGATCGAGAACTTCTTGTCGCACTGCATCAGAAACAAGATAAGCATCACTCCTCGCTCAAGCGACAGATGCAAACCCTCTTGGTGGACGTCAATCACATTCGAAATCTTGCCACCAAGAATGCTTTTGTCACTCACGAGACCTGTCGGCGATCATGGAAGAGTTTGACCCTGCTCAGTGCTGAAGCAGATCTTCAAGACGATGGCTTCACTGAACGCTTCAAGTTTTACTCCACTCCTCCACGGAATGCAGTCCTACGAAGAACTCCATCACTTGAAGACTCTGACTATTCTTCCTCCATGGCAACCGTCAATGCCAGAGTGATCGATGATGAAGCCGATGCTACTTCACCGCCCCCTACTTCTGCACGCATCGACACTGCACCAAGTTCGTCTGCATGCCAAACAACCACGACAACCCTGCTACTTCACCTTCTCCTGATGAAAGCGAGTAGATGCTCTATGTCTTCAAACCTTTTTGGTCCTTACTTACAAAAGGGGGAGAAGCATATGAGTTTGATAGTCTTCAAGCGGGTTCATAAGGGCGGTTGCATAATATTTTGCCTAGTGTTTACAACTCTCGCTTTTGATACATTTGGTTCTTTGAGTTGTAACACTTAAACTCGATGGTCATCTGCTACTTATTTGCTTTACTCTTGTGCGATAATAAATTCGCGCAAAATGATGATAACTTCCGCACTTAGATCATTCTGCAGACGTCCATTTTTCATTATGCATGTCATTCTCTTAGTTATATCATTTCATGCATGATGAATTATCTTCATAAATTGAAGATGATCTCCACAAGTACAACCTGCCATGTGCATTTGCATTCCAAAAGCAAACTACTTATATGCACATCTTCAGGGGGAGCCTTTGCCACTTATGAAGACAACTCCCTATCCTTTACAATTTCACATACTTTATCTGTGACGCCCCCGATTCAATCCTACACTAATCATACATGCAAACATGTACGATCAAGATCAGGGACTCACGGGAAGATATCACAACACAACTCTACAAATAAAAATAAGTCATACAAGCATCATAATACAAGCCAGGGGCCTCGAGGGCTCGAATACAAGTGCTCGATCATAGACGAGTCAGCGGAAGCAACAATATCTGAGTACAGACATAAGTTAAACAAGTTTGCCTTAAGAAGGCTAGCACAAACCGGGATACATATCGAAGAGGCACAGGGCCTCCTGCCAGGACCCTCCTAAACTACTCTCCTGGTCGTCGGCGGGCTGCACGTAGTAGTGGGCACCTCCGTGTAGCGATCGCCATCGACGGTGGCGTCGCTCTGGGCTCCTCGTCTGCAGTCGCAACAACCGGGTAAAGAAAGGGAAAAGGGGGACAAGGAAACCGTGAGTACTCATCCAAAGTACTCGCAAGCAAGGAGCTACACTACATATGCATGGATATATGTGTAAAGGGCCATATCAATGGACTAAACTGCAGAATGCCGTAATAAGAGGGGATAGCTAATCCCGTCAAGACTACGCTCGCAGCCTCCGCCTTGCAAATCTGCAAGTGAGTAGATCAAGTCCTCCAAGTAGAATCACATAGCAATAATCCTACTGGCGATCCTCCTCGTAACCACGAGAGAGCGACCACAGGTTGTATCCGCACTTGGAAGGGTGTGTTTTATTAAGTATCCGGTTCTAGTTGTCATAAGGTCAAGGTACAACTCCAAGTCGCCCTGTTATCAAGATCACCGCTATTCAATAGATTAACTTCCTGCAGGGTGCACCACATAACCCAACATGCTTGATCCCATTTGGCGGACACACTTTCTGGATCATGCCCGCCGCGGAAGATCAACACGTCGTAGCCCCACCTAGGCACAACAGAGAGGCCAGACGCCGGTCTAAACCTAAGCGCCGCGGGTGCAGGCCCATCGCCTTAGCACACCTGCACGCTTCTGAAGCGACGGAAGCGTAACTAGCCCCTTAATACAAGAGCAGGCTTGTGTTCCAATCCGGTCTTGCGCCGCTCGATCGGCACAACAAGGCCACGAAGTGCCGGCTGATACCACGACGCGGATACCCATAACTACTCCCCAGTAGATGGTTAGTGCATATAGACCAAATGGCGAGACTCAGATCAAATACCAAGAACTTCGTTAAGCGTGTTAAGTATCCGAACGCCGAACAGGGCCAGGCCCACCTCTCTCTAGGTGGTCTCAACCTGCCTGCCGCTCCGCCACAAAGATCCATCCAGAGGGCCGTTGGGACAAAGGTCCTTTCAGCCCCAACCGTGAATCACTCATGGGTGCTCCACAAGCCGACCCGACTTTAGTCACCACATGTATCATGTATAAGTATAAGTATACCCGTGATCACCTCCCGAGTGATCACGGCCCGATAGTATAGCATAGCAGACGGACAAGAATGTAGGGCCACAGATGGAATGCTAGCATCCTATACTAAGCGATGGGATAGCGGTAAAGGTAACAACAAAGAGTAGCAAGGACAAAGCTATGCAGCGGATAGGAGTAATCGAAAGCGATAACATGCTACACTACTCTAATGCAAGCAGATAGAGAAGAGTAGGCGATATCTGGTGATCAAGGGGGGCTTGCCTGGTTGCTCGAGACAAGGAGGGTCGTCAACTCCGTAGTCGAACACACGAACATCAATGAGCTGGCTCGAGTCTACCGGAAAGAAGTAAAGGAGGGGAACACAATAAATAACAGAGCAATCAAATGTAACACAAAGCAAGACGCAGCAATACCGGTGCTAGAGGTGACCTAACGTAACAGGAGGTGATCTCAAGCGAAGGGGAAAACAACCGGAAAGTATCCCGATGTTTCGCGTTCCTATTGATGAACCGGAGGTGAAATGTTGCAGGTTTGATATGTTAGGGGTGCGTCGCGGATGAACGGGCTGCGTATCCGGGTTCGTCCCGTCGTTCTGAGAAACTTTCATGTTGAAAATATTTTAATCCGAGTTATAGATTAAAAGATATGATTTTCTAAAGATTTTATTAATTTCTGGAATTTAATTAATTATTTAATTTAATTCGAAAATGGATTTATGACATCAGCATGATGTCATGCTGACGTCAGCAGTCAACAAATGTTGACTGGGTCAATCTGATGGTGGGTCCCGGTTGTCATTGTCTAAGACTAACTAATTAGGTTTAGTTAGTCTAACTAAAATGATTAGGTTTATTAACTACAATTAATTACGTTAACTAATTAGGATTAATTAAGTTAATTAATTAATTAATATTTTAATTATTTTAATTATTTATTTATTTACTTTTTTTATCTTCTCTTTTTTTTTCTAGGCATGGGGCCCCAACGTCATAGGCAGAGGGCCTAGCGGGCGCACGGTTATGGGCGCCGGGCGAACAGCGCGCCTTGTGGGCGCACCACCGGGTAACACGGGCGGCCGGTGGTATGGCCCAAGACGCTGGCGTTGAGCTCCGGCGGCTGCGACCAGGCGGAGATGGGAGGGCTGCTGCCGACATGCAGCAGGCGGCGAGGGGGACGACGGGAGCGCGAGGTCACGACGAGAGGGGCGGAGGCTCCTCGGTGCGACATGAGGCGAGTGGGAGGAGCAACGTCAAGGCTGCTGGATTTGCGCGATGGCGGAGTCCGCCTCATGATAAACGATGCCAGGGACGGCCAAAACATGCAAGGGAAGGGGGAAACTGACGGCGGCTCACATTGGAGCTGTAGGGTCCAAATGTAGCGGGCTCGAGGCGACCCATGGGGAGGAGGACGAGGACGGGTGAGGTCGAGGCGGTGCTCCGTTGAGGTGGCCCGACGAGTCGGGGTGATGGACGACGGCGCGGCACTGGGGGCGGCGGCGTCCAGAGGAGGACGGGGGAGCGCGGTGGCGGTCCTGGCGAAGCAGAGGCGGGGGAGACGGGGCGATGCAGGTGGGGGCCGGCGGAGCTCCGGCGTTGGGTGGTTCGGGGGACGGCGGGGGAGGCCGCGGGGCGTCGGTGGTGACGGGATCGGAGTCGATCCGATCCAGATCGAGCCGAGGGGGAGAGAAACGTGGGGAGAGGAGTGGGGGCGTCGTGTGAAGTGGGGGAGGGGGTTAGGGTTTCGTCGCCCGGGGGGGTTAAGGGAGTGGGTTAGGTGGGCCGGCCTGCTCGGGCGGCCGGCTGGTCTAGGGTGGCCAGTTGGGCCACCTAGTCCAAGGGAGAGAGGTGGGGTTCCTTTTGTTTTCTTTTATTATTTTTCTTTTTACTTTTCTTTTATGTTTTAATTTTAATTCCACATTAATTTTACTTAGTAAAATATGACCATAGCTCCTAAAATAACGTTTCAAAATAACCCTCAGCCACAAAAGGTTTTAACCCAAACTAAAATAGTTTAGTGTTTTATAAAATACCAAAGGCATCGAAATAATGTTTTTGCTACCGTTTAAACCTTTTTAGAGCATTTATTCATTATATAAAAATGTGGATTCTTCATCATAACCATCTATGCATTAACTGGCACAACCCAAATATTTTGTTTTTAATATTTGAAAACTTTTGATGTATGCCATATTTGGAATTTGAATTTTGAATTGGTTTTTTTGAACTAACGAGGAATTAGCAACAGTAACGGAGGTGACGTGGCATCATTAGCAGAGTTTTACTGTAGCCTAATTATCCGGGCGTCACAATTCTCCTCCACTACAAGAAATCTCGTCCCGAGATTTAAGCGGTGGAGTAAGGGGGGGAAAGGTGTTGGTAGCGAAAAACCTAACGATTCTTCTCGGTCATAGTTGCTCTTCTCGAAGTGGTCGATCCAATACATTCATGTCTTCATTTTTCTGCTTCAGGTCATTAAGATGATGTCGGCATCCTTTCTTCGGAAACTCCATCGTACTTACGAATAGGTCACGGGATAGATCGGAAATGACAGAATGCCATAAGGGTAATAACCTGGGATTAACCCATGAATGAGCATATGAGTACCTCTCGAGTTGAACAAATAGAACACATCGAGAGTAAAGTTGGAAGGTCCAACAAGAACTTTCAGGCAGCCAGGCAATCGTTCAATGCCTAGTCAGAAGGTGAAAGGGGTTTCAAGCAACAGAATAATTATTGTTTCCGATGCCAGAATTGATGATCTCATCGGAAGGTGGCTCATGAATTACATACGAGTCCACGCGGGAGGAATAACTTTGGGAATAGGAGGTGTACAGGAGAGTCAGCTTGATCCCGTGGGCTGTGGGTTATGGGCCCACCATGTGGTTGAAAGTAGGAAGGGGGCCGACATCTTGCACGGTCATGATAGTAAGGCGTGTCAGAGGGTAGCCTGTCAGTTATGTCGGCAACAACATCGATACCAAGGGCGAGGGACGAAGAGAACCATTTTCCTGCTCGTTGAACGAGGCGGGCCAATAGGCAAAGTTCCCGTCCGTCGGTGGCTACCGAAATGTCATCAACAGTAGAAACAGGGTCTTACTGGCACGGTTGTACACTAACGTGCTTTACATAAGCAGAAGATTACTACTGCTTATATAATATAGATCACAAGAAGGGTTAAGAAAACCAAAGGAAAGGAAAGGTGATTACCAGGTTAAACAGAACAATGGAAAGGAAAAATGTGTTTAAACACATTTCGGGGGCATATCCTTCCCAAGGACAAGCAGAGCAAGATATCCATGACAGGATATAGAATGGATAACCATTTAGGTAAGGGGAGAGGAATTTGATGACCATACCCATACAGCGGTGTTTGGATAATCGAGCAGGAAACATTTAGCATTGGGCTTCAAATGTTTTTGTTGAAAATCGGAGTACCACAGACATGCTTCGAGATAGCATTGACATGGTCATTAGGTGAAGATCAGACTTTGGATACACGAAGAATTCATCAGGAACAACTTGTAGAATAAGTCTTACCATTACTCATGGAAGAATAGATAACCTTGCTAAAAAGGAAAACTATAACATTAGGTCCTCCGGCCAGGGGTGCTGGGCATGACATCACCTTACCGGGTCATAAAAGACCAGTGTTATAACTCTTGGAATTATGTTCCAACCATCATATCCGACTGATATTCAAATCTGATTGGTGTCAGGACAACTCAGACTTAAGATGCCTGAGAAGAAAGGTGCAACACAAATTGTCGAGATGGCATTGTAAGATTCTCGGGAAATGAACTAGGGAGTGAGTTTCAACTCAAGAGTTCATCATTTAAACCAAAGAGAGGATGACGGGGTAGCTGATGGAGTCAGTAACAATCCTTGAGATTTCCAAAAAGGTTGATTTCCACAATTATGTGAACAAGGAGATAGCATTTGTCAGATCAAATGGTATCATGATGTATGCTCGAGGAAAACATACACAATTAAACATTGGTTGAAAGGTGCACCTGAAATATGGGCTGGGTTGCACGGCCAACATTGGAATGGTGATTCAATAATCAATAGTCTAAGAATGAACGGTCGACCATTAACTTCAAAGCAATATGGCTGCTAGAAGGGCGGAATCCAAACAGCACCGCTCACTTGTTGGTACCCTGGTTGGAATCAACACGAGGACCCAAGAAGAATGGTGATGGTGAGAAGTATCACCATACCAAGAATTCTTAAGAGGTGGTGAAATTCCCACGACATTCTTGACATAGAAGGTGGTAATATTACAAGGTAAAGAAGAACAATGCTGGGTAGCAAGGAACTCAAGGTATAACACAAAACACGAACAAGTTTGTGTTGAACGGAGGGCAATAAAGTGGTCGATGATAACACGAAACATCGAGGGGCAAGGATGGTATTACCCATCAAGAATTCGATATATATCTTGGTAGAGCTTAGGATGTTGATGATGATCACGACATAGTTGTCGAGATATTTCATGAAGATGTAATTCAATCAACGACGACATCAAGCCAAAGGAATGACTAAGCAAGAGGTTATTGGAACCACAGTTACGACACGAACTCGAACTCAAGCTTATTGTTTAAGGTGAAAGGGTATGATGAGGGAAATCGACGTAAGCTTAGCTATCGTCGCAAATTGGTGCTCCGAGAATAAGGACCAGGTAGCACAGTTAGAATCGTCACGACAATGATATAGCCAAACAAGCTAGGAATGGCGTGATCAGTACAAACTCGTACTTATAGAAGCTTCTTGAAGAGTTGTTGAACCGTGAGTGCGGACTTGGTTCAGTTATCGGTGTCCTTGAGTGTTTAATAACTCGAGCCCGTGAAAAATTGGAATCGGTGGGAAGGTAGCACTTGATGAATAACTCCTAAGAAGTTATGCGTTCCATGATAATCTCGAGATACCGGGGGTAATACTCGATGACAGATCAAAGTAGAGGTTGGATCGGGCATTGCTCTGCGAAGACAAGTGCTTAAACTTGCACGGAAATGGTATTTAAAGGAGAACATGGTCGGAACCACGATTGCAAATAGGCGGATCTCGGATATAAGATGAACTTATACCAAGGAATAATTAATTTTAAAAGAAGCTTCGATGAGAAGATGTACATCGTGTCCATGGGCATGAACACAAAGTTCAAGGTCAACTCCCACTTCTCCAATGCACAACCTTCCATTCACTTCTCGTTCAATGAAGTTGTAGTGTTGAAATTTTATCCGCAAAATACCGTAAGAGTGCGACTCGTGAAAACTTTCGAGTTCACACATATTAAGGAAGGCATAGATTCAACCCATCGGGGCATCTTAGAATCATATACCAGAATCTTTAGAAGTAATTAACTCAAGCTCGAAGGCAGAGCATAGTTGAGAAAGCAGAGGATACAATTTACCAAAGGCATTATGTATCAGAGGAAAGGCTCACAAGGTTATTGAATATGAAGGGCATTGTCAGATAAAATCCAACAAAGGATCTGGTGGTCCATAAGGGATCTGGCGTGAGCATCGGTACTCAACTAGAGGAAGAAGAATGCAAGGAGATCAGATTATAGAAACAACTGACTAACTCAATTGTCAAATGCAAAGGAATTATGATTTCCAAATCAAGGGATCAGAAGCAATGCTCTGATTAGGGATGGATAAGTTGAATAGCCTTAGGGTACAATCAACGACAATTGGATTGGTCGAGAACCAATTCCGGTTAAAGGAATGGCAGCTCAGCCGGAAAGGTAATTTATAAGGATCAATGATGATTGCGTGTATTCGCAAACATATTGAGTCAATAGACCCAAAATGATAATGACAAGGAATGTCAATAAGACTACGAGACTTATGGGATTAACCATAATGCGAGCAAGCAAGAATTTCAAGAGCCAAAGGCTCCAGAGGATTTTCGGAAGATCGAATAGTATTTTGAAGACTTTTGTGAAACTCATGAACAACTGGGGATGAGCGGATACTCGACAAGTGCGAGGATTTATTTGAAGGGGTATTCATGTGGCAAAGAACTGCTAGGCAGTAGGCACGAAGTATTCTCGGAACAATAGAGAAAACTTCAGGGTATCTTGTAATAACAAGATCAATGGGGGATGATCGTAAGAATGGCAAGTGTAAGTAGTTATCCATAAGGATTTATTGGTGGTCGGGAATAGCAAAAGTGATGGGCACAAAGTCTCGAGAGAATATCAAAGAGTATCTCCGAAATCTTCTGGTGCAGTCGGTGATCATCTGGACTGAAGGGCCTCTCCGGGAGAAAGTATTTTCGAGAACCTAAAGTTAGATTTAGCAAAATTCATTTAACCCGAATAGAAGAGAGATCAGAGTCCCAGAGTAAAGGTCGAGGAGTAAAAGATCCTAGTACCACCCGATGGCGGCGTGGGCCCGTAAGGCACACAGCCAAGTTAGTAAAAGTTTTTGCATTGTCTAGACTCGACTTCGGCCAAGGAGTGTGGAAGGGGGATTCCTACAGCAATGGCTCGATACCAACTTGTGACGCCCCCGATTCAATCGTACACTAATCATACACGCAAACGTGTACGATCAAGATCAGGGACTCATGGGAAGATAGCACAACACAACTCTACAAATAAAAATAAGTCATACAAGCATCATAATACAAGCCAGGGGCCTCGAGGGCTCGAATACAAGTGCTCGATCATAGACGAGTCAGCGGAAGCAACAATATCTGAGTACAGACATAAGTTAAACAAGTTTGCCTTAAGAAGGCTAGCACAAACTGGGATACATATCGAAAGAGGTACATGCCTCCTGCCTGGGATCCTCCTAAACTACTCCCGGTCGTCGTCAGTGGGCTGCACGTAGTAGTAGGCACCTCCGGTGTAGCAGTCGTCATCGACGGTGGCGTCTGGCTCCTGGGCTCCCTCGTCTGGTCGCAGCAACCGGGTAAAGAAAGGGGAAAAGGGGGGACAAGGAAACCGTGAGTACTCATCCAAAGTACTAGCAAGCAAGGAGCTACACTACATATGCATGGATATATGTGTAAAGGGCCATATCAGTGGACTAAACTGCAGAATGCCAGAATAAGAGGGGGATAGCTAATCCTGTCGAAGACTACGCTTCTGGCAGCCTCCGCCTTGCAGCATGCAGCAGAGAGTAGACTGAAGTCCTCCAAGTAGCATCACATAGCAATAATCCTACCCGGCGATCCCCTCCTCGTAACCCTGAGAGAGAGCGACCACCGGGTTGTATCTGGCACTTGGGAGGGTGTGTTTTATTAAGTATCCGGTTCTAGTTGTCATAAGGTCAAGGTACAACTCAAGTCGTCCTGTTATCAAGATCACGGCTATTCAATAGATTAACTTCCTGCAGGGTGCACCATATAACCCAACACGCTTGATCCCATTTGGCGGACACACTTTCTGGGTCATGCCCGCCGCGGAAGATCAACACGTCGCAGCCCCACCTAGGCACAACAGAGGCCAGCACGCGGTCTAAACCTAAGCGCCGGGTCCGGGGCCCATCGCCCTTAGCACACCTGCACGTTGCGAACGCGGCCGAAGCAGAACTAGCCCCCTTAATACAAGAGCAGGCTTATGTTCCAATCCGATCGCGCGCGCTCGATCATTGGCGTCACGAAGTGCCGGTGATACCACGGCGCCGGGATACCCATAACTACTCCCCAGTAGATGGTTAGTGCGTATAGACCAAATGGCGGACTCGGATCAAATACCAAGAACTCGTTAAGCGTGTTAAGTATCCACGAGCGCCGAACAGGCCAGGCCCACCTCTCTCCTAGGTGGTCTCAACCTGCCCTGCCGCTCCGCCACAAAGATCCATCCAGAGGGCCGTCGGGACAAAGGTCCTTTCAGCCCCAACCGTGAATCACTCATGGTGCTCCACAAGCCGACCGACTTTAGTCACCACATGTATCATGTATAAGTATAAGTATATACCGTGATCACCTCCCGAGTGATCACGGCCCGATAATATAGCACAAAGAGACGGACAAGAATGTAGGGCCACAGATGGAATACTAGCATCCTATACTAAGCGGTAGGATAGCGGTAAAGGTAACAACAGAGTAGCCGTGACAGGTATGCAGCAGTATAGGAGTAATTGAAAGCGGTAACATGCTACACTACTCTAATGCAAGCAGTATAGAGAAGAGTAGGCGATATCACGGTGATCAAGGGGGCCTTGCACAGTTGCTCGACAAGGAGGGGTCGTCAACTCCGTAGTCGAACACACGAACATCGGCAGCGGGCTCGAGTCTACGGAAAGAAGTAACGGAGGGGAACACAATAAATAACAGAGCAATCAAATGTAACACAAAGCAAGACGCGGCAATACCGGTGCTAGAGGTGACCTAACGTAACAGGAGGTGATACTGGCGAAGGGGGAAAACAATCGGGAAAGTATCCCCGATGTTTCGCGTTTCCGCACAAATGAACCGGAGGTGAAATGTTGCAGGTTTGATATGTTAGGAGTGCGTGGTGGACGAACGGGCTGTGTATCCGGGTTCGTCCCGTCGTTCTAAGAAACTTTCATGTTGAAAATATTTTAATCCGAGTTACAGATTAAAAGATATGATTTTCTAAAGATTTTATTAATTTCTGGAATTTAATTAATTATTTAATTTAATTCGAAAATGGATTTATGACATCAGCATGATGTCATGCTGACGTCAGCAGTCAACAAATGTTGACTGGGTCAATCTGATGGTGGGTCCCGGTTGTCATTGTCTAAGACTAACTAATTAGGTTTAGTTAGTCTAACTAAAATGATTAGGTTTATTAACTACAATTAATTACGTTAACTAATTAGGATTAATTAAGTTAATTAATTCTTTAATTAATTAATTAATATTTTAATTATTTTAATTATTTATTTATTTACTTTTTTTATCTTCTCTTTTTTTTCTGGGCGTGGGGCCCCAACGTCATAGGCAGAGGGCCTAGCGGGTGCACGGTTATGGGCACCGGGCGGAACGGGCGCTAGCCTTGGGCGCACTGGACCGGGTAACACGGGCGGTGGTGGCACGGGCGCCAAAGACGCTGGCATTGAGCTCGGCTGCGACCGGGCGGAGCATGGGAAGGCATGCTGCTGCCGACATGCAGCAGGCGGCTGAGGCGGACGACGGAGCGCGAGGCCGCGACGAGAGGGGCGGAGGCTCCTCGGTGTGACACAGGGCGAGCGAGGAGGTGCAACACGTGCGGGCGCGGGACGGCGCGGTGGCCAGAGTCCGGCCTCGCGGCAAATGATGCTAGGGACGGCCAAAACATGCAAGGGGAGGGGGAAACGGACGGCGGCTCACATTGGAGCTGTAGGGTCCAAGGCAGCGGGCTCGGGGGCGACCCATGGGGAGGAGGACGAGGACGGGCGAGGTCGAGGCGGCGGTGCTCCGTTGAGGTGGCCCGGCGAGTCGGGGTGATGGACGACGGCGCGGCGCCGGGGCGGCGGCGTCCAGAGGAGGACGGGGGAGCGCGGTGGCGGTCTTGGCGAAGCAGAGGCGGGGAGACGGGCGTCAGGTGGGGAGCCTTCGGGCGCCAAGCGTTGGGTGGTTCGGCGGACGGCGAGGGAGGCCGCGGGGCGTCGGTGGCGACGGGATCGGAGTCGATCCGATCCAGATCGAGCCGAGTGGGAGAGAAACGTGGGGAGAGGAGTGGGGGCGTCGTGTGAAGTGGGGGAGGGGGTTAGGGTTTTGGCGCCCGGGGGGGTTAAGGGAGTGGGTTAGGTGGGCCGGCCTGCTCGGGCGGCCGGCTGGTCTGGGGTGGCCAGTTGGGCCACCTAGTCCAGGGGAGAGAGGTGGGGTTCCTTTTCTTTCCTTTTATTATTTTTCTTTTTACTTTTCTTTTCTGTTTTAATTTTAATCCACATTAATTTTACTTAGTAAAATATGACCATAGCTCCTAAAATAATGTTTCAAAATAACCCTCAGCCACAAAAGGTTTTAACCCAAACTAAAATAGTTTAGTGTTTTATAAAATACCTAAGGCATCGAAATAATGTTTTTGCTACCGTTTAAACCTGTTTAGAGCATTTATTCATTATATAAAAATGTGGATTCTTCATCATAATCATCTATGCATTAACTGGCACAACCCGAACATTTTGTTTTTAATATTTGAAAACTTTTGATGTATGCCATATTTGGAATTTGAATTTTGAATCGGTTTTTTGAACTAACGAGGAATTAGCAACAGTAATGGAGGTGACGTGGCATCATTAGCAGAGTTTTACTGTAGCCTAATTATCCGGGCGTCACATTATCCCCGTTGAAAACTTCAACCAGTTTGTCATCAATCACCAAAAAGGGGGAGATTGTAAGTGCATCTAATGCCACCCCTAGTTGGTTTTGGAGTATTGACGACAAATGTGGTTGAGGGACTAATGCGTTTGTGAGAATTGCAGGATAACGCAGGTAGTGTCCCCCATTGATTCGGTTTACCTACCGGATATGACCCCTAAAAGGGTATGAAGACATTGATGACAATGGTGGCATGTGAAGATATTCACATTGAAGACTATGACATGAGAAGACATTGAGTGAAGACTATGGAGTGCGAAGACTGTGTCATTTCATTATTTCCTTTCTTCTTTGTTGAGTCAGAGGAACCACCGTACTGTTAAGTGGGGTCCAAGTGATCAAAGTCAGAATGACTGAAGTGATGCTAAACCCAAATCCTATGTCTTCGAGCAAAGACAATGAGAGCAAAACTTATCCAAAGCTGGATGAGTCAGCTTTGCTTGTAGCCCAAGTAAAGTTGCCGTGTGTGTTTGAAATCTAACCGTTGGAACACGTGTCAGTTCCTTAGTGACCCAGGGTCATTTCGGACATATCAGGTCGGGTTGCCTAGTGGCTATAAATAGCCCACCCCCTACACCATAAATTGGTGGCTGCTCAGAGTTAGTGCACGGCTTTTGTCGTTTGAGAGCAACCCACCTCGAAGCCTTTGAGAGAGAGAAATCCTTGCGAGGACAAAGCCCAAACACCCGAGCCAAAGAGTGTTAGGCATCATGAAGTCTTTACATGCATGTGACCTGAAGACTTATTACACTTGAGGACTGTGAATCCTCCAGCCGGTTAGGCGTCGCGTTCCGAGCATCCAAGAGTCATTGTGGATTGCCGGTGAACGCAATCTGTGAAGGTTCGGAAGTCTACCTTGAAGACTTACCAGAGTGATTGGGCGAGGACTGTGTGTCCTTAGCTCAAGGGGTATAAGGTGAAGACGCGGTCTTCTGAGTTGAATCTCAGCCTCCCTAACCAGATGTACAGTTGTCACAGCAACTGAACTGGTCCAACAAATCATGTGTCTTCAACAAGTGACTGGTTCTATCTTCTCCCTCTCCTTACTTAGAGTTTGTCTTCGTGAAGTCATTGCCTATTTGTCATACCTGTTTGACTTCATTGCTTGACTACTTTTGTTGATTGGCTTCTCACTATCTTCCATCTTGATCCTACTACCAAGCTGCTATTAGTCTTGTACTTTCACGTTATTGCATACTTGACTATGGTTTGCTTGTTGTAGTTTATCTTCCGCTGCATATCAATTAGGTCATTTCTATTGTTTGTCTTCGAAACATCCGTGTTTTGAAGACTTTCCAAAAAATCGCCTATTCACCCCCCTATAGTCGATAACTAGCACTTTCAGTTGGGCTATTTTTAGTCGAACCTGAGTTTTGGCCTTTTAGCGACCCATTTAAGTGTTGGGTCAATTCCCGGCCCTGTGTGCCTTTCAGCCTGTTGACGGACCATAAATGAGTTGGGCCATTTGTAGTCGGACCTGAGTTCTGGCCTTTTAATGACCCATGCCCTTCATGGTCCAATACCAGCCAGGTTTCTCTTTCGGCCTGCTAAAGGCCCACAACACAGTTGGGCCATTTACAATACGACCTGACTTTCGGCCTCTTAGCGGCCCATGCTATTCATGGTCCAGTACAAGCCCGCTGTCTCTTTCGGCCTGCTAAAGGCCCACAGTATAGTTGGGCCATATGTAGCCCGAACTTAGTAATGGCCTGTTAACGGCCCGTGAAATCAATTGGGCCCACCTATTGCCCGCTTCGATGTCTGTCTGTTAACGACCCGGGAGTTAAGAGGGCCGACCATTAACTTAATGGGCCCACTAAAGTTCGTACATGTCTTTAGGCCAAATTAGATAATCTGAGCCCATTACGATGAGCAATTATGCACAGGACCAGAACCGATCAAGCAAAGGTACGGCATATAGGGAAAAACATTGCACATCCAGCATATATTACAAGAAATTACATCCACTGGGCAATCAAAGATTGATACCAGTGCAAATAAATGAACATAACCTAACGATCTACGACATCACAATCTGCAACCTCAGCATGGATGACGCCCATAAGCAGGTGGGCAAGTTCTTGCTGCTTTGCTACACTGTCTTTGAAAACATTGATCATTTGTTGTGTCGCACGACTCCGCACCTCTGATTCCTCCACCATTTCCATCATTCCTTCAGCCATTAATTGGTTCACAAACATACATTTTTTCCGTTGCATTCGAGACAGAGGATACTGAAAAGATTCAGATGGCGATTTTGGCATGCTTGTATTATTGATAGTGGAGAGTGTCTCGACCACTGCATCATAACATAAATTAGGAGGGGAGCCAAACAAATTAATCATGAGTTTTGGCATATTACCTGGCCTAGATTTATTGAAAAGAAACAAAGGGGTTGCCTTGCTGTTTTTAGAGTTTTTCTTATTATCTTCAGCAGCCTGCACCAAATTAAGACACTAGCATTGCTATCATTGGCCAAGTCAGATAATAGGAAAGCAACATTGGCACAACAAACGTTTGGGAAACTAGCCAACACAAAATTAACACAATATGGCATAGCTATCATCATCCAGGTAAGGTAATACGAAAGCAGCATTGACACAATGAATGAATGGGCAACCAGAGCAGCACTACAATTCAGTAATGTGCATGATATGAGATAGTACACTCATGCAGCTCAGTATGCAAAACTACCAGGCAGTTTTCTTTAAAAAATCAACATTGGCGCCTTTAACATTTTGCTACAACTAATTTTAGATCAGATAAAGGTTGGATTCACGCCGATTAACAAAATACATGTTAATGTAAAAATATAGTGATATACAACAGGTACTTACATCAGCATTGGAGCACAGAGAATTCCCGCAAGATATTTTCCTCGAATACAATCCCAATGAAGGAAGTCTTCTATCATTTAACCTTATTTTCTAAAAGAGAGATGGGTAAGAAACATGTAGAAAATATGATCAGAATGCTATAAAATTTCATGATGCGAGGATACGCTGCGCTTCTTAGAATGGAGTTGACATTCTTTTCTTTGGACTGGAGCGGACTAGTTCTTTGGCCACTGGAATCTGCTTATTATCAGTGGGAGTTGGGTTTCTCTGTGCTAGAGCAGTATCTATGAAAAATGGAGTCGGTTTATTATCTCATGGCATTTGGATCTTTTGCAAAGACCTGGTTTGTAACCCTTCAGATTCTAACATAGCCGTCTTCCCCTTGCATGCCTTATATAGAAGAATGGTGCTTCAATTATAAAACATGCTACAGCAGAGATGGAATAGGTACTGAAGAATAGAAAGGCATGACATATTGACATGTATTCCCTCCATCCGGAAAACATGGATGGGTCTAGGCGTATTTCAGTTCTAGATACATCCAGTTTTATCCATTTCCGCGACATGTAATCCGAACGGAGGGAGTATGATGTAAGAGCTATGGATACGACAGAACAACAGAGTAAAAAACCACTGGAAACCCACTGCAGAACCAAAGTAAACAAACCCACTGATATGAGATAGTAAACTCATGCAGCTCAGGATGCAAAACTACCAGGCAGTTTTCCTTACAAAAATCAACATTGTGGCCTTTAATCATACATTTTGCTACAACTAAATTTAGATCAGATAAAGGTTGGATTCACGCCGATTAACAAAAATACATGTTGATGTAAAAATATAGTGATATACAACAGGTACTTACATCTACATTGGAGCACAGAGAATTCCTGCAAGAATCTTTCCTCACAGACCATACCAAAGTCAGAAATTCTTCTATCATTAAGCTTATTTTCTAAAAGAGAGATGGGTAAGAAACATGTAGAAAATATGATCAACATGCTATAAAATTTCATGATGCAAGGATACGCACGCTTCTTAGAATGGAGTTGACATATTTTTGCTGGACTAGAGCGGACTAGTTCTTTGGCCACCGAATCTGCTTATTATCGATGGGAGTTGGGTTTCTCTGTCTTTGGAGTAGTATCTGTAAAAACTGGAGTTGGTTTATTATCTCCTGGTGTTTGGATCTTTTGCAAAGACCTAGTTTATAACCCTTCAGATTCTAACATAGTCGTCTTCCCCTTACATGCCTTGTATAGAAGAATGGTGCTTCAATTATAAAACATGCTACAGCAGAGAGATGGAATAGGTACTGAAGAATAGAAAGGCATGACATATTGACATGTATTCCCTCCATCCGGAAAAAAAATGGATGGTTCTAGGCGTATTTCAGTTCTAGATACATCCTTTTTTATCCATTTCAGCAACATGTAATCCAGATGGAGGGAGTATGGTGTAAGATCTAGGGATACGATAGGACAACACAGTAAAAAAACACTAGTTGAATATAAAATTGTATGCTAGCGGAATACATACAGAAAAAACTAAGGCAACATACATGTGTATGATTGGGAAACTAAGATGTCATTGCAACAGAGCACTAGAACAACACTTCAATGTAAAAAAACATGGTATGGTAGACAGATGAAGTACATACTGATGAATAACAATGCATAAGATATTCATAAGCATGATGTCCAAATTAAGCAGATGACATTACGATAGAGTACAATGACAGTAATTCAATTTGAAAACATGTTATCATGAATGGAATAGGTACTGAAAAACAGGAAGGCATGACATATTTACATGCATTATCAGCATGCTAAGCACATGGCATTGCAACATAGTAGATACACTCCAGGACATTATATGCATGTTGTACCCATGTCACGGGCCAAGTTAGAGCAAGGACCTTGTGGGGTGAAGAGGATTCAACATCTTTCTGCAAGTCTTCTGAAGAACTGCCTTTACATGTTCCATCATATTGGGTATCATTGACATCAAGTTTATTGGCCTTTACATTGCTTTGTGAGGTTCTTGTGGATATATCAGTGTGTGCAATTATATCTGACAAGCATGGAAGACAACTAGTATTTAGATTTATGTAATGAGTGCCTGTAGGAGACGACATAAATAGTAGGACTGGGGTTAACTAGCAGTAATAGGTCTCAAAAACTAAGGGGAGAACACAGATGAAAGCTACAGAATATGTATCGTTTGTACTCGAGATTAACTAGATGGCACACAAAAGTATTAAAGAACAACATAGGTAAAACTAGAAGTGGTATAATACTATAATCACCAGCCTATGGGATAGCATTGGCTGATGGATGAGAACTATGGAACAACGTTACCTAAAGAACAAGTATCTTAGCTGAACTATGGAACAGCGTTAACTCCTGAACAAGACCCGTAAGAGATCAGCATGAATATACAGTGAAATGTGATAATCTATTTTCCATGCTTAGATGAATAACAAAGCCATAAATGTTGCACACAAGTAAGATGAGGGTACAACCTATCTGGCCGCCATCCATAGGAGTGAGCATCATGTGCTAACTTGTCGATGGCCCTGCAGTTGTTGTGGCTTTCCATGTCGGGCACGCGCATCCGATGCAGGGAACTGTTGAGTGGGGACTATAGCTCCCTTCTGGTGTATGCTTCCCTTGTTGGAGCAGCTTCGGTGAGTCGGAAGACGGTGTGGCTGAAGATGCAGATAACGCATAATGTTAAGAATGACACATCTCTTTGATCTGAAGAAATACACTAAGAGATCAACAACAAGGTACGAGAGTGGTCACACATCTGTTGACTGAAGACTAAATTGGGTCACACGATTTTATTTTATTTTTGTACTGTCCGATCTACACCGGATGGCTTGATGGTCGTCTTGTGCCTCCCGGCTGACACTGTTAGGAATCTTTCCAGAAGAGCCAGCGACCAACGACAGAGCAGCTTGCCTCTGCCGTCCGTGGCCCCGGCCAAAACCCCGCTCCCCGCCCCACCGCACTGCTGTGGTTGCACCGCCCCCGGGCCAATCCACAAAGACTCCCCGTCATCCAGATCCTGCGGCGACAGTACCTTCAACCCATGCAACTCTAAGATAGCCATCTAAGTGCTACTTCTGCGGTGAACTTGCGGCCCCGCACCCTTACGTTAGACACCAGCCAACCGGCAGCCTAGGAGCTCCGCCGCCTCGAGGGGTGTTGCTTCCCATTGGGAATTGATTGGCCCAGAATAAAAATTCAGACAACTGACGCCTAAATAAAGTGATTTGAGATGAGGATGCGACCTATCTGGCGCCATGGTGAAGTAGGTAGGTCCAGCTGCCGAGTCGGTGAGGCCAGCGCAGTTGCGGTGGCCAACGGCGGCAGGGAAACAGCGATGTCGCGACGGTCGACGGTTACGGGGAAGCGGTGCCGGGACTCTGGACGCATCTGAAGTTGGAGCCGCTCCGGCACCGTGAACAACGGCGGGGGTGAATCAGCTCCGGTACGGTTCACGCGACCATCATCGAGGCAGCTCTGGCAGCACGGAGTAAGAGGCACACGGCCCAGTGCACGACGGAAATGGACATCATCTCCGGCATTAGGGAGTAGGGCGGCTGTGAAATTGGTGCGGTGGGGGCGCCATGGAGGAGGGACTGAGGTTTCGCGGCTCGGGAGAAGGTGATTTGGCGCCCACGAGGTATGGATGGGGGGATTGGGAGGAGTGAACCATGTTTCTGGACGCATTTATGCGAAATGTGAGGGGAGTTACAGTTCTACCCCTGCCTTTAGGCTTCTTGGCTTGGGTGCATGTCTTGAGGGTCGGGGATAGTAGAGTAACTTTGCTTCTCCCCAAATAGTGGGCGGGAGTTATTTGAAGCGAGGAGGGCGTGTTTTGAAATATAGTGGGCGCGAGCGATTTTGGGCGAGGAGAGCGTGTTTTGAAATAGTGGCCGCGAGCTATTTCGGGCGAGGGGAACGTGTTTTGCCGACCATGGTTTATGAATTATTCGGTACATGTCATTTCGGCCGAGGAGAAGGCGCGCTTGGATGAAGTTACGAACCTACCCTCGATGTACAATGGGCCAATTAATGTGTCTCCCACATAGGACGGTAATTTCGCATCTCCCATTTATTTGCTCGGGCAAATTCCACCGAGCAGAGGATGCTTAACGGTTCGTTCAAAATTTGGGAGAACGAGCATCCACGTCTACCTTACCAAGTCGATTCGAATCAAATTTTGAAATATTAGCTTGCCACTTCTTTTTAGATGGAGAGATGATGCTCGGGAGTAATGTGTTTTTACATGCTCGTTGCTAGCGATTTATATATGACAAATAGTTGACCCACTCAAAAACGGGAATCAAACCCAAGATGAAATATCTCGATTCAATGAAATAGCTCGTTCACCAGGTCAAAATAGTGAACTAAATCCAAAATTGAACACCTCAATCGAATAGCATGTTGTATAGTATTATAGTACTCCATGAACATGTTGAAAGTCAAATTAATGAACTTTTTTGATATACGTATATATCCGTTCATGTGTGGATTGCAGACAACATGTTCTCCAATTTAAATATTTGAATGCAAGTTTATATCGAAACATGGTTTATATCAGTCTTTGATGCATAAAACGCGACCTCCCCCTCTCCCGGACTCCTGGTCTCTCTCTCTCTCTCTCTCTCTCTCTCTCTCTCTCTCTCTCTCTCTCTCTCTCTCACAATCTTCAATTCATGCACGCATCCAACACACAAACCTTGTTGGTCCCTCTCGCTTTCTCTCCATCTCTCTCTCTCTCTCTCTTTGTGTGTGTGCGTGGGGGGGTCTTTCTAGTTCGCATGCATATATACTCCATCTGTATGTCTCTCTCGCACACTATGTATGATTCTCTAGTCCAAGCTAGATATCTTGGGTGCACTCATTGTACGCACACAAATTCCTTGGCTCGTTGCCCGTAACTCTCTCATGCACCACTCTGTCATCTCAGAGCTCTCCCCCTCTCTCTCAAACTCTCCATCTACAGGTCACACATACACATGCATATCTCACTGCTTTTCGATAGGCCCATCTAAAACTCTATCTCTCTCCTCGTTCTCTCTCCATCTCACACGGACACACACACAATCTCATGCCTAGCTACCCAAGTATGATGGTCTCTCACTCAATTGTAGGCACACGCAGTCCCCCCTATATGTATATGACTAGCTAATCTTAGTCTCCATCACAAACATGTGCATGGTCTATCTCGACTTCTCTCGGGGCATCTTTCTATCGCGCACGCACCTCCCTCCATCTCCCACCCATGTAGTCCCCTCACGATCTCGAGGGGGTCTCTCTATCACAAACACACCCTCTCGCCCTCCCCATGCGTCCATGTTCTCCATGTGTCCCTCTCGACCTTTGTTCCTTATTGGCCAGACCTCTATTGGACATGTGCTTTAGGGGTGTCTCTCTCCGTTGCAAACAATCACACGCTAGCTATCTTCGTGTATCTCCTCGCCTCGCTTTTCTATATCGGAGATGCATGCATGATATGTTCGCCTAAGAAACGAAAAAACACACTCTCTCTCTAATTTATCGTTTGTTGTCACTTTATCTTTCACACACATACTCTTTTTGCACCCTTACTCATTCTCCTTCACACGCACTTGATCCCTATTGACTTAGGCACTCTCCTCGGTCCATAGCAAATTGATTTATTGAATAGTCAAACATCACAAAGTTTGACCATGTATGTGGAGAAAAACAATTACATAGAACAGCAAACATATAACATTAGATTCACCATGAGATGTAGTTTCGTATGATGTATCTTTGGTATTGAAGATATAAATAACATTTGTGTAAACCTGATCAAAGTTTCCAAAATTTGACTTCTAAAAAAATTACAAGCACTGCATTATCGAGCGGATGGAATATCTCTTTCCCCCTCTCAGCTATCTGACGCACCACTCAGCCTTATCAGGGCTCCTCAATCTCTCTCAAACTTTATATCTCCCTGGTTCACACATACACATGTCTCACTCGCGCTATACATATAGACCCATCCAACACTCTCCGCCCATGTTCTCTCTCTCTGTGACACGCACCCCCCTAATAAGTACCATAATCCCTCACTCCATCATAGGTGCAAGCACTGCCCCCCCCCCCTAAGTATGATTATCTCTCACTAGCCATTAGGAACACATATTGTCTCCTTCCATCCGTATATCTATCTCGATATCTCTCGGGGTATCTTCTATGGCGCACACACCTTGTCACTCGATCTTGCACCCATGTAGTCCCATCGCGGTCACCAGGGGATCTCTCTATGACAAACATACACTCTCTCCTCCCCATGTATGAATTTTCTCCGTACATCTCTCTCGACCTCTCTCCCTTGTTTGTCAGACCCGTCTTGGCCACGTGCTAGGGGTCTTGCTCTCTCGGTTGCAAACAACCACACACTATCTCCTCACCTTGCTTCCGTTGTCGAAGATGCATGTGTGATAAGTTTGCATCAGACACACATGTTTTCTCTCGACTTTTATCAAGTGTTTTCCATGTCTCTTTCACACACGCACACACACCTTTTCAGTCACTCTTTCTATTTCACTCTCTCTCTCTCTCTAGTTAGGGACTCTCTCACGTCCATAAGCATATGGATGTTTTGAAAAGTCAAACCTCAGCAAAGTTTGACCAGGTATATGTGGAGAAAAACAGTTACATCTGGAAAGATCATTAGATTCATCACAACATGTACTTACTTCATACTATCATTTATCTTTGGTATTGTAGATATAAGTAATTTCTTTATAAACTTGGTCAAAGTTTCAAAAGTTTGACTTTAAAAAAATGTTGGAATTACATTATCGAACGGAGGGAGTAACTCTTTCTCTCTCTCTCTCTCTTCTATACCGACGGATTATACGCTCACTTTGTCAGCGTATAGCTCTATATATTGTTTAGTTGACCGGTCAACCAGTCCACATGCTGCCTTGTGAGCTCGTGTTTCGTATCTTCGTGTGCTGGCCCATGTGGCAGTGGGTGAAAATAAGTAAACTAGAGGCCCATCTGACACGCGGTGAAGTAAACAAAGTTGAAACCACTCGGGGTAGCACCCCGCACGCTAGTAAATTGAGGGCGCATTGAGGACACACTTCTTCCGCGGGGAGGACGCACTCGTGCACAATTCACCACCGTGCGGTGGCATTCACAGAAGGACGCACTCACGCACACCCAACACACAACACACACCAGCACACGTGTACACTAGCGTCGCCGCCGGTTGAGATGGACGGCGAGGCAGCCAACAAGCGGAGGCGGCTCGAGCCAAAACCGCATCCGGCGAGCCTGGATTTCATCAGCAGCCTCCCTGATGACATGCTGCTCGTCATCATCAGCCTCCTCCCCACCAAATCTGCCGTGCGGACCGCCTTGCTCTCCCGGCGGTGGCGCCCCCTCTAGCGTCGCGTCCCCCTCAACCTCACCGTTGACAGCTGCCTCTGCGACGGGGATTGCAAACGCATGGCCGCGGTCTCCAAGATCCTTTCACCGCACCCTGGGCCAGCTAGACTCCTTGACATCTGCATATTCAGTACCAACTGCAAGGTCCAACCCAAGTTCGACGAGTGGTTCTTATCCCCCGCCCTAGATCAGCTCGACGAGCTCAGCTTTGAAGCTGGATGATGCCGCTCTCTGCCGCCGTCCGCGCTCCGCCTCGCGCCAACGCTGCGCCACACCAGCTTCAGCTCCTCCTATCTTCCCCAGATTAATGCCGCGCCCACCCTTCTTCTCCCTCAACTCAAGCAGCTCGACCTCTTTGACGTTGTCATCTTGACGAAGGCTATTGAGCACCTGCTCCGCAACTATACTGCTCTCGAGTACCTTCGTCTTGAGCAGATCCACGGGTTCATTAGCCTCCACATCGCCTCGACGAATCTCCGATGGATTTATGTGTCTTGCTGGCCCCACAACAAGACATCAATTGGGAAGAGATCACTCCAGTTGTTCCATGTTATGGTCTTTGAGAATGCGCCTTTCCTTGAGAGATTGCTTGTATCAGATCTAGAAGGTCCAAGAAAAATCAGGGTCATTGACGCGCCGAAATTGCCAACGTTGGTGCACTCGTCTGCCAAGTTCTCCGAACTCTTTATTGGATCCGTAATCGTTCAGGTACAACACTCATATTCTTGAAATTCACATTTTTAATTTTCTTCTTGATGTATTTATGATCGTCTTCCAGAAAATGATTCCCACAAGCTTGACCCAGTCTATGCGCACGGTGAAGATCTTGGCAGTAAAATCTATCGGCCCCAATCTGGATCAAGTTGTTGGATTCCTTTCATGCTTTCCGTGCACGGAGAAGCTACTCATCGAGGTGAAACTTATTTCCTATTAGTAAACGGTAATCACAATGTAGCTCAAATTTTTCGTAATTTTCCCAAATTACGATGACAAGTGTAGTGTTCAAAACTACATCTACGCACTGCACCGAAAGAAATGTTTTTAGTATTTTTTTTCTCAAGTGATCACCTGCATCGGTTTTTTGTTGTACTACTATAGTAGCCTAGGCTAGTCATAGTGGAAAGTAACTTAGACTACTCCAGTAACTCTAGGGTTACCTAAGAGCAAGTACTACCTCCATCCTGGTTTACTCTTCCTATTTTGTGTATCAAAATTTGACCATAGATTTAACTGACAAAATGTTAATGCATGTCACTAAGAACTATATCGTTGGATTCGTATTTGAACATAATTTCAAATGGTGTAATTTTTAGTGACATGCATTGGCATTTTCTTACATAAATATATGATCAAAATTTTATACTAAATATGAGGTAGTACAAAAGTGGGCTATAACGGCCCTCCACTATGTAGGCCAAAACACATGCCAAATCCACTTGTGATGCATTTGGCATCGATGCCCCTTCATTTCTGACCTGGTGCGCCAATCTGGATCACATACTTTGCTCCGGTGCCAAATTAACTCACGCAATGAAAAAACACTTGCGTGGGAGAGAGAGAGAGGACTGAGGCAATAAAAAAACACTTGTTTGGGAGAGTGAGAGGCTGGTGTAGTTGGTTTGATTGATTTGTTTATACATGTGGGTCTATGTGCACAGCTGTGCCAACTCTCTCACATCGCGAGAGCGGTGCCAAAATCTTTTGATTTGACATCGATGCGTATTATGTGGCATACTTTTGCGAAATATGGCATCGGCCACATAGTGGAAGGCGACAAATGCCCAAGCTCTTCACGTACTCTTAGGTAAATGAGAGGAAAGAGAAAGAGAGAGAGAGAGAGAGAGAGAGAGAGAGAGAGAGAAAAAATATCACTAGCCAGCCAACCCTATCGTATGAGCGAATGATATTGGTACCTCTTGATGACACGACAATCTTATACAGCCAGCTGCTCTAATATGTTCTCTTCTTTTGCAGATAAAAAAAGACCCGAAAGTGAAAAATGTGCTGCACTATAACAATCTCATCGAATGCCTTGATCTCCATCTTACAGAAATTGATTTGATCGACTACCGAGGCAGCACATCTGAGATTAAATTGGCCAGTGTAACATCCCAAAATTCTAAATTTTGGAATGTTATATTAAATAAATAACTATGCTTGTTGTCTGATTTTTGGTTTGATTGATTGAGTGAAATTTGAAACTTTTGAAAGTTGAATGAGTGGGAATGAAATGACTTTTCCAAAACTTTCTCCTTTGCCTTTTGGATCTCAATGAATTCAAATTCATTCCAACACCAAAACCTAGAGTGAAGATGACATGACTTCTTCCATTTGGAATGAGAAGGGTTTTGAAAAGATTTGAATTTCATTTGAGAATATTTCAAATTCAAAGCTTTATGCAACTCAATGATTTTCATGAGGGGAGATAAAATGACTTCTTCAATTATATGAAATATGAGTTGGAAGTTAAAAAGTATCAAGTTGAAAGTCATTTGAAAGTGCTTTGAAACCCTCTTTCAAATTTTGAGTTTTGAATTTGAATTCAAACTTTGGCAAGTGGGAATCATTTCAAAAACTATGCCTGATAAATACTTGATCAAAAGTATGAGAGGAGCAAACATGACACTCCAAAAATATCAGAGGAAACAATGCCAAAAGTTTTGGATTCAAATCTGAATTTTATTTGAATTTGAAAAAAAATGGATTTTTTATAAAGTTTGGATTTTGCCTTTGGAAAAATGTTCAAATGAAAGGGAATAATCCCCTGATCATTTTGGTATATGTATACCCTATATAAAATATTTATATTTTAAAAGATATACTCTGTTTAGTTTTATTTTAAAAAAATTAAAAGGAAACCGCCCCAGTAGCCACCAGCCCCCTGCCCAACCAGCGCCGACAAACCCCAGCCCAAGCGCAGCCATGGCCCACACAGGCCACCGAGCCGCCCAGCTCCTCTCACCTCACCCCGCTCAACCCCCTCCAGATCGGCCACCCGCCGCTCCCCACCCTCCCTCCCTCATCGACAGCGGGCCCCGCCCTTCTTCCTCCCCGCCCCATGCCACGCCGCGCGCCACAGATCGCGGATCCCGAAGGATCCGGGATGCCGATCCCCTCCCCGATCGCCTCCCTTACCCCGACGAGCCCCCTGGCTATTTAAGCCGTCGCCCCGCACCCCATTTCCCCCCTAGCCCTCGCCGGACCCCCTCTCCCCCTCGCACGAGCTCGCCGGAGCCCGAGAGCCGCCGCCGCGCCATTAGCCCGTTCCGGCCACCCCCGACCACCCCGAGCTCGCCTGAGACCACCTCCGGACTCCCCTCGCTCGACCACACCTCCCCGTGCCCTCGCCCGAGCTCCAGAGCCGCCGAGCACCGTCACTGTCGATCACCGAACGCCACCGCCGCCTCGAGCTCACGCCCGACCGACTCGACCACCCGAACTCGCCTGACCCCACCCCGAGCTCCCTTGCTCACGCCGCACCACGCCGGAGGCCTCCGCCGTCGCCTCGACCACCGAGCCGCCCAGCCAACGTCGCCTCGAGCCGCCGTCGACCGTCGCCGTCGTCTTCCCACGGTGAGTCGCCGAGAACCCCCCACCGTTAGATCTAGATCGTGGGTCTAGATTATAACCCCGAAGAATACGGTCTATTTTAAAAAGCCCGGTTTTATTCGGTTTATTTTATTTTAGTTAGGTTTATTTAGCCGGCCCGTTTTAGTTTAACCCTAGGCCCGTTTAGGCTATTTGACGACAAGTCGTAGTTTAGGCCCATTAGGCCTTTTTCTTTTTTTTTTTTTTTCTGTTTTAACAGAATAGTTTCTTTTGAAAAATTCATATCTTTTATTATGTTTAATATTTTAGGTGATTCTTTTTTGTTGGTTTGCAAATTTTATGTAGTTTCTGTAGAATATATATATAGCTATGTTAAAATAAATAAAATTGCTTTAATTTAGTTTTAGTCAGAATAGTAAATCTGCTATAACTTGAGTTAGAAAAATTATTTTGGATGATTCTTTTTGTCCCAACTTTATTTTGACATTGCCAAACCATAAAAATTAACTTGGGTATTTTAGGATTAATAAAAATTAGTTTTAAGCAGAATCTTGTTAATCCTAATTAATTAACTAGCTCTGTTTTCCTATTAATTTAATTAGTAAATAAATTTATTTTTAACATGTGATTGATTATTCTAGGATAGTTTCTGTCACTTTATAGGATGAACTTCTATTTATAATTAATAAAAGTTTTATTTTATTTTTTTAATAGAAATTGGATTAGGCCTAATAGGAGTTTCATAATAGGTTTTAAATTAATTCTTTTTGCTCCTAGTTGATTAGTGAAATCTTTTCTGTTAAGTTAACCTAAAACCATGATTAGGTTATGTTGAGAAAATTTTATTAAATAAAACTATTTTAGTTGTTGCTTGAAGTAGGAAAAACTTTGAATTGGTTTTCTTTGAGTTTTCCTTTGGATTTGGTTTTGGTTGTTTTGGTGTGTTATGTTACTTTTGCTATGCTATTGTGTTATGTGGTCCTATGCTATGTGCTTATTGTGATTATTTGTTTGTCTCGGTAGAATTTTCCGGTCTGAAGCTTGCTACTCTGAATCCCTAGTTTTCAAGATCGTCAACAAGGCAAGTTCACTTTGACCATGCTTTCATACCTATGTTTTATTGCATTTAGTGACATCTTTGCAACCACCCTCAAGAGTGTTATTGAATCCTTGTAGTTGAGTAGTATGCATGAGGTAGGAACCCATCCCCTGTTACCAAGCCCGGGCGATATTTTATTTAATGCTACGCTATAGTAGGCGGGGTTTGGTATGAGTACTCGGGAGTGGTGTGAGAATGGAGGATTCTCGTCAATGGCGACAACTCCATGATGGAAATCTGCAAGGACTACATCTTCAAGACCTCAAGACTTCAAGACTCGAGACAGAATTCAATACACACTCTTCGGGTGAAGGGCGATTGACGGGCACCTGGAGAAACCAGTGGTTGGCGGGATGCATGGAGAAGCGCCATGACATCTTGCGGAAAGCTTCACCCAGACTCAAAGAGACGGAAGGATACTTCACGCCCGAAGCTTACCCGTGCAACCGCAAGTCATTATGGGCTCGGCTTGGTTGACCTTAGTTGTGACTCTGGCTGGGGCGGTACTAGCAGATGTAGAACTACGGTAGGATGGGTTGAGTACCGGACGGTGGTCGAGGAACTCTTTGGAAGACCATGTTTGGTCATATTGTTCTCAAACACTCAAGTGCGAGAATATAATGAGAGGATCGAATCTTGCGGGTAAAGTGTACAAACCTCTGCAGAGGGTTTAAACCTAATCGATTAGCCGTGTCCCGATTACGGACAATTTGAGCACTGGACTTGGATCTATCTCGAACTCTCAACACGGATTGATAACTTAATTGTGGGCAACTTATGATGATTTTGGGCTATGAGACATCGGTTGGCGGAACCATGTCATGATAGAAAACTCCATAGTACAGACTTCATTTATTCCTTTAATGTAGGGAAAATAAAATCAGCTTTTATGCAAACACAACTCAGATCTGAGCCACAAAGCCAAATTGCATATAGTATAGTTTTACCATCTGATTTCTCTTATTGTGATCTTGCCAGTACATTCAATGTACTGACCTACACGGCTACAACGTATCATGTTGCAGGATTTTCTTCGACGAGTAAGAGTTACGATATAGGGTTACGGTCTACACTCAACCTGCCGATGGCGTTGATGGGACTCCACACCCGTTTGATTGTTTCCGCTGAGTATTATGAGGTATATATCATATTACGTTATTTATACATGTGATTGCACTTGATATATACATTGATGTCTTGTGTGTGCCGACATACCTTGATCCGAGGATGGCACGAGAACACGTAGGCTTGACCGTCTGAGGTCGGGTCGCTACAGATATGGTATCAGAGCACATGTTGACTGTAGGACGTGACCCTAGAAACCGGAAAAGCCCCTAGGACAGGATATCTCAAAAACTTTATTCTCATCTTTTCTGATTTTATCAAATAGACCCTCTCACCTCAAATAGTTAGAATATACCCCTTATCCTTTGATCACCCGGAGGATCAACTGAAGACGCTCCAAGAAGGATTTGATATCGGAGAACTGATGGCCCCTTTAGAGTAAAGAGGATTTCACCATGTATTAGAAGCTAGAACAGTTGAAGACTCCGAAGACTTGAAAGGATCTGAAGAATTATTAGACCTTTAGAAGACCAAACCCCTGTTATACACTTACGTTAGATACGATGATTTGTGAGCTGTCATTTGTTTGATGTTTTTCTGACAGCCACAAAGTAAAACTCGTTTCTTGAAAAACTGTTGTATTGTGTGTGTATCCCTCCCCACCTCTCTCATATCTCATCCCAAAACTTTTGAACCCCATAGATGATGAATGAAGTTGGGTGATATTCTCGGACCAAAGACTCAGCCGAGGCGAGCTATGGATGCGAACATGGAAAAACACTTGGGAGCAATTTGGTTTCAAGGAAGTATGAGGTCCAATCGCTCTTGATTACTTTACAGAAAGTGCTGCAACCTGGTGGAACATGCATCAAGCCATACAGGATTTAATGGAGCAAGAACTTGGGAGGAATTCAAGAAGACCTGTTGAGATCACGTCTCATCCGGAGCACTATGATAACCCGAGACCTTGTGCTGCAAGATTTATGGAGAAATAGGACACACCGGAGGAACACAAGGATGGATGCCCTCATTATGAGGAAGAACACCCACCGAGGAATGCCCAACTAGTCGGTGACTTGTTTCTTGTGTGAAGGAACCACCCATTACCCGGGCGGTGTCACATTTACTCCATGGTGCCACAAACTATTCAGGAGCGAAAGAAAGAATGAAAGAAGCTCTCCGAGAAGTTATGAAAGAACCAAGGATGAATGAAAGTGTTGAAGACCTTGATGGAGAAGGCCTCAACAGATTTTACTCCAATGCACGCTATTCATGTGGAGAAGAAGGACATTTTCACAGATTTCCCAAGGGAAGAAAAGAGTATCTGGGATATTTCCGACAGCGAAGTGAAGTTTGACCCTCGGAGATAGAAACTCGAGCATTACAGAGAAATCCAGGAAAAGAAGGCAAGCGAGAACAACGCAACTTTTGCAGAGAAGGACCTAAGTCATATCACTTGTTACAGGTGCAAGGATTTAGGTCATTACGCTAGTAAATGTCCGAAAAGAAGCCAAGAATCCAAGGAGCCCATAATCACAAAGAAGCCCGAGACATGTCGAAGTCATTTGTTTTCGCTGCAAGGAAGCAGGACATTATGCTATTAAATGTCCCGACAAGATGAAAGCTGGAGTTGAGTAGTTGGAATTTTGATATGGATAATAAGAGTAGTAGAAAGCAATTTCATTTTCATGAGCTCGATGAGTTGAGTTATGTAATAGATTACTCAGAGATTGTAATAGTTCATGACTCAATAAAGTTGTAATGTCACATGCTGAAAAGCTTTAAGGAGTTGTCATATTTTATCTTGGAAATTAATATTCTTGATGAACATGGAAGAAGGTGGGTTGTGATGCATAAACAGGAAATTGGAAATTGAGTTTGAAGTTCTGTTTGGATGATATGAATGTGTGCCGCAGGAGATAAGTACCTTATTCTGAGCATCATTTCTGTTTCACAACTGCAGATGACGACCCTTTACGAGTCTTTCCTTAAAGGTCCGAAACCATCATGACCACGACAAGTGGTCATGATTACCCAAGATCTGAAGGACATGATGAAGCATATTCACCTTGAAGGAGATGCAGTCTACAAAGGCTACCCTTTCATGCAAAAGGGAGTGGAACTTTGGTATGTGGAGGTACACCTCCACCATGTGAAAGGAGTTTGCCCAAAGATGATGGGGCAGTACTTTTCATTTCACGTGTGCCACAAGCAACTTTCTTGATGCTGTTAGTGAAGCAGCCATGGAAGCCATACGCCGATCGTAGAAATACTTGAAGCAAGACTCCGTTATACTCAGGAATACCTAAGCGAAGTGCATACAGAGATGATGGAGGTGAAGCTCAAGGCCACCACGATGAAATAGAAGATTGAAGATTTCAAGGCGCATGTCGCACAATTCGATGGGGTCAAGAATCCTCAAGGAGGAAAAATGAATAAAGTTGGAAGTAATGTCCACCATACCAAACCATGTGGGTGGCGGCATTTGTAATAAACTTTTTGGAATTTGGATTCACGAAAAGTGGTTAAGGATGTAATACAAGATTGATATGAAAATAATGAGATTTATGGATAAGCTAGTACATTTTTCTTTGGTGTCGTAGTACTCCGTAAAGCCACAGGATCAATGAAGCAAGAAATGTGTTATTCATGACGGTCCATAGAAGGAAGCTGGACAAAATAAGTTGGAGTTTTGTATGATCATCACCACAAGGGTATGAAGGAAGTAGTACTATTGGATGTACAGGAGGTGTAATATGAGAGTTACTCCAAGGATGAGTTAAAGCTGCACTAGTGTTGAAGTGGGCCATAACCCACAGGCCCAGGATTTTGAAAGGAAACTGATATAACCTTGATAAAGGAATAAATTGGAGGAATCAGCAGTCCAATCAGCATACGTTTCGTAGGAGATTACGCAAAAACCTAAGAGTGGTGAAGTAACGATAGATGTTTTGTTTGGCTTGCAGAAACCATGGATTTACTCGAACCCAATTCGAGGACAAGAGAAATTCTGCAATGCTTGTGAGTATGCCCAAGTGTTAGAATACGTGATTCACTGTTTACGTATGTGGTAATGATTCAAATGCACGGATGGATTGGCCCCATACCAAGACTTCTATCATGAACTATCATATGTTGATGGAAAATCAGAGAGACTTGAAAACCTTTGAAGAGTGTCGACGCTATAAGCCCTAAAACCATAGAATGGTAGGACGATGGAACCCCTTTACAGGCAACTGATGCCAATCGTAGGTTATACGGTGAGGTTCAACCTAGACTGTTTTCTGCAGGAGAAACCATAAATTGTAGACCACCATGAGTATTTCGAAAGTTGTCTAGAATGGACACGAGCCTATCAGCTAAGAAGATCCAGTCCCGGACAAATTTCAACTTTGACGAACCGACCCAAGATTCTGAGGAAAACTCTATGCTTCTGACAGAGGAGCTATTGTAAGATATGTGAAGAGATATACATTGTCAACACTCCAGAGGAAGTATCTGAGTTTATTGGAACTGTAACCTTGTTTTGAGTGTGGCAGCCCACCTGACCCTTTTGACCAGAACATTTGCTAGAAGACCCCCAACCCCTAACCTTTCTTGCTAGCCTCTACGAATCTCGAGGACGAGATTCATTTTAAGTGTGGTAGGTTTGTAACATCCCAAAATTCTAAATTTTGGAATGTTATATTAAATAAATAACTATGCTTGTTGTCTGATTTTTGGTTTGATTGATTGAGTGAAATTTGAAACTTTTGAAAGTTGAATGAGTGGGAATGAAATGACTTTCCCAAAACTTTCTCCTTTGCCTTTTGGATCTCAATGAATTCAAATTCATTCCAACACAAAAACCTAGAGTGAAGATGACATGACTTCCTCCATTTGGAATGAGAAGGGTTTTGAAAAGATTTGAATTTCATTTGAGAATATTTCAAATTCAAAGCTTTATGCAACTCAATGATTTTCATGAGGGGAGATAAAATGACTTCTTCAATTATATGAAATATGAGTTGGAAGTTAAAAAGTATCAAGTTGAAAGTCATTTGAAAGTGCTTTGAAACCCTCTTTCAAATTTTGATTTTGAATTTGAATTCAAACTTTGGCAAGTGGGAATCATTTCAAAACTATGCCCGATAAATACTTGATCAAAAGTATGAGAGGAGCAAACATGACACTCCAAAAATATCAGAGGAAACAATGCCAAAAGTTTTGGATTCAAATCTGAATTTTATTTGAATTTGAAAAAAATGGATTTTATAAAGTTTGGATTTTGCCTTTGGAAAATGTTCAAATGAAAGGAATATTCCCTGATCATTTTGGTATATATATACCCTATATAAAATATTTATATTTTAAAAGATATACTCTGTTTTGTTTTATTTAAAAAATAAAATTTAAAAGGAAAAACCGCCTGAGCGCCACCAGCCCCAGCCCAACCAGCGCCGACAAACCCCAGCATGGCGCAGCCAGCCCACCCAGTGGCCAGCCGAGCCGCCCAGCTCCTCTCACCTCACCCCGCCCGAACCCCTCCGCATCGGCCACCCGCTCGCTCCCCACCTCTCTCTCTCATCGACAGCCCCCCCCCTTCTTCCTCCCCGCCCCACGCCGCCTGTCGCCGCCCAGATCGCGGATCCCGAAGGATCCGGGATGCCGATCCCCTCCCCGATCGCCTCCCTTACCCCGACGAGCCCCCTGGCTATTTAAGCCGTCGCCCTTTTATTTCCCCCTAGCCCTCGCGGACCCCTCTCCCCGCAGCAGAGCTCATGGGAGCCCGTGAGCCCCGCGCCATTAGCCGTTCCGCCACCCCGACCACCCCGAGCTCACTTTGAGACCACCTCCAGACTCCTTGCTCGACCACACCTCCCGTGCCCTTGCCCGAGCTCCAGAGCCGCCGGAGCACCGTCACCGTCGATCACCGAACGCCACCGCCGCCTCGAGCTCGCTGCCGACCGACTCTGACCACCCCAACTCGCCCGACCCCACCCCGAGCTCCCTTGCTCCGCCAAGACCCACGGAGGCCTCCGCCGCCCGACCACCGAACCCGCCAGCCATCGCCGTCCTTGAGCCGCCGTCGACCGTCGCCGTCGTCTTCCCACGGTGAGTCGCGGAGAACCCCCACCGTTAGATCTAGATCGTGGGTCTAGATTATAACCCCGAAGAATACGGTCTATTTTAAAAGCCCCGGTTTTATTCGGTTTATTTTATTTTAGTTAGGTTTATTTAGCGGCCCGTTTAGTTTAACCCTAGGCCCGTTTAGGCTATTTGACGACACGGTCGTAGTTTAGGCCCATTAGGCCTTTTTCTTTTATTTTGTTTTTCTGTTTTAATGTAATAGTTTCTATTTTGAAAAATTCATATCTTTTATTCTCTTTAATATTTTTAGGTGATTCTTTTTTGTTGGTTTGCAAATTTTATGTATTTCTGTAGAATATATATATAGCTATGTTAAAATTAAATAAAATTGCTTTAATTTAGTTTTAGTCAGAATAGTAAATCTGCTATAACTTGAGTTAGAAAAATTATTTTGGATGATTCTTTTTGTCCCAACTTTATTTTGACATTGCCAAACCATAAAAATTAACTTGGGTATTTTAGGATTAATAAAAATTAGTTTTAAGCAGAATCTTGTTAATCCTAATTAATTAACTAGCTACTGTTTTCCTATTAATTTAATTAGTAAATAAATTTATTTTTAACATGTGATTGATTATTCTAGGATAGTTTCTGTCACTTTATAGGATGAACTTTTATTTATAATTAATAAAAGTTTTATTTTATTTTCTTAATAGAAATTGGATTAGGCCTAATAGGAGTTTCATAATAGGTTTTAAATTAATTCTTTTTGCTCCTAGTTGATTAGTGAAATCTTTTCTGTTAAGTTAACCTAAAACCATGATTAGGTTATGTTGAGAAAATTTTATTAAATAAAACTATTTTAGTTGTTGCTTGAAGTAGGAAAAACTTTGAATTGGTTTTCTTTGAGTTTTCCTTTGGATTTGGTTTTGGTTGTTTTGGTGTGTTATGTTACTTTTGCTATGCTATTGTGTTATGTGGTCCTATGCTATGTGCTTATTGTGATTATTTGTTTGTCTGGGTAGAATTTTCCGGAGTGCGAAGCTTGCTACTATGAATCCCTAGTTTTCGAAGATCGTCAACAAGGCAAGTTCACTTTGACCATGCTTTCATACCTATGTTTTATTGCATTTAGTGACATCTTTGCAACCACCCCTCAGTAGTGTTATTGAATCCTTGTAGTTGAGTAGTATGCATGAGGTAGGAACCCATCCCCCTGTTACCAAGCCCGGACGATATTTTATTTAATGCTACGCTATAGTAGGCGGGGTTTGGTATGAGTACTCGAGTGGTGTGAGAATGGAGGATTCTCGTCAATGGCGACAACTCCATGATGGAAATCTGCAAGGACTACATCTTCAAGACCTCAAGACTTCAAGACTCGAGACAGAATTCAATACACACTCTTGGGTGAAGGGCGGTTGTGGGCACCTGGAGAAACCAGTGGTTGGCGGGATGCATGGAGAAGCGCCATGACATCTTGCGGAAAGCTTCACCCAGACTCAAAGAGACGGAAGGATACTTCACGCCGGAAGCTTACCTGCAACCGCAAGTCATTATGGGCTCGGCTTGGTTGACCTTAGTTGTGACTCTGGCTGGGGCGGTACTAGCAGATGTAGAACTACGGTAGGATGGGTTGAGTACCGGACGGTGGTCGGAGGAACTCTTTGGAAGACCATGTTTGGTCATCTTGTTCTCAAACACTCAAGTGCGAGAACGTAAAGAGAGGACCGAATCTTGCGGGTAAAGTGTACAAACCTCTGGAGAGGTTTAAACCTAATCGATTAGCCGTGTCCCGATTACGGACAATTTGAGCACACGGACTTGGATCTATCTCGGAACTCTCAACACGGATTGATAACTTAATTGTGGGCAACTTATGATGATTTTGGGCTATGAGACATCGGTTGGCGGAACCATGTCATGATAGAAAACTCCATAGTACAGACTTCATTTATTCCTTTGATGTAGGGAAAATAAAATCAGCTTTTATGCAAACACAACTCGAGATCTGAG
The DNA here is from genome assembly GCA_021605205.1 of Aegilops longissima. NCBI lineage: Eukaryota > Viridiplantae > Streptophyta > Magnoliopsida > Poales > Poaceae > Aegilops > Aegilops longissima. The sequence continues at coordinate 375,544,155 of CM038681.1, forward strand.
CCACAAAGCCAAATTGCATATAGTATAGTTTTACCATCTGATTTCTCTTATTGTGATCTTGCCAAGACATTCAATGTCTTGACCTACACGGCTGCAACGTATCATGTTGTAGGATTTTCTTCGACGAGTAAGAGTTACGATATAGGGTTACGGTCTACACTCAACCTGCCGATGGCGTTGATGGGACTCCACACCCGTTTGATTGTTTCCGCTGAGTATTATGAGGTACTCCCTCCGTAAACTAATATAAGAGTGTTTAGATTACTATTTAAGTGATCTAAACGCTCTTATATTAGTTACAGAGGGAGTATATATCATTTTACGTTATTTATACATGTGATTGCACTTGATATATACATTGATGTACTGTGTGTGCCACCTCTCTTGATCCGGGGATGGCACAAGAACCTGAAGGCTTGACCGTCTGAGGTCGGGTCGCTACAGCCAGGTTCTTTGTTCTTGAGGCAAGTGTGCTCAAGGTAATGAGGTTTGGTGTTCTTTGGCGCAACAATGAATGGCGTGCTGATCACCGCAAGCGTCTAAGCCTAAATGACAAAGTCTCCGAAGCTGAATTTGTTTTGAAACATCAAGTGGCGGAGACTCAAAACTTATTTGCCAATTAGTGACTTGTCAGGGTGGTGGATTTTAGTTTGTACGATAATGCTACATCCACCTAAAGTAACGAAAGTTCTTACGTAAACTTCCTAGTAATTCCCTCTTCATAGGTGCAGCATTACTCCTAAAATTTGTAATATCAGTTTGAAACTTGTAATATTGTCGTGTCCTATTCCTGCGTTTTCGAAATCCTGCAAATCAAACAGGTCCTGAGTTGGTGATGATGTTGTGCCTGCCATCTTTCACCAATAGCCGTTGGATCTAGATCTGACGCATACAAACCAAACTTCTCCAGTTTTGCAAAAAGATGCCCTCACTTGTTCCCTATTTACAAAAAACTTCTTTTCTCTCACAATCAGCCTTATCTCCTCCCCACCACATATAGAAGGCCATGGAAAAATCTGGCGCGATGGACGCTGCCGGCGCCGTCCACCCCCAATCTTGGTGTTCCGTGCAATGCACGGGCATCTACGCACTGGATATTATGTCGAACACGACTAGTTGTAAGCATGCTAGGTCTACAGCCATGATAATAGTGACTGCAGACGGCGAGGCTGACTACGGTATGCTGAACACGGCGCCTATACTCAGGTGTCATCTCCGGTGTAGGGTCTTGTCACTTCACTGTGAGGAGCAGCACGTAATAATTTGACCAACGGGTAGTACATTGCTACTACATTGGTAGTACTACTACTAGTACTAGCACCACTGTCTGGATTTTGTAGTACTACCATGTCCATCTGGATTTAGTATTTGACTAGCAATATTTAGTAATGCATGTCACAAAATATGTACTACTCCCTCTGTAAATAAATACATGGTGTATTGTTTTATTCCTATCGGCAGATAACTTAATGTTTTTTTGCTACTTAATAGGATTACATGCAATGAACTAACCACTGCATGTGATGTTTGGTAGTCTCAAGTCATTGAAAGCATGCACGGGCACGGAGGGGGCGCAGCTTCATTGACTTACTGCTCCTGCCTTTGGGTGTATGACACATGAGCCCAACGGTGGCTGGCCAACCTGTCATACAGCCAAAGGCAGGTGTAGTAGAGGGGTGAGGAGTAGATGGCCAACACGCACATGAATTCAACGTAGTCTGCACTTCTCATATAAAGGCTCCCGTCAGTCCAATCTACGAAATCCTACGCACCTACGCACCCAAGGGCAAGATTGATCACTCCAATCGCAAGATCAGTTGACTAGAAGCTAGACCCATGGAGGCAATGAGCGCGAGCATCAGCCGGCTGTGCCAGATGGTCCACGACGCCGGCCTGCGGCCCGGCACCGAGGAACGCCTCCAGGTAGTGCTTGAGTCTGCCAGGGCGAGGGGCCGCTTGGACGACAGCTTCGTCTCCTTGTTCGACGAGGTCCTCGTCAGCTTCCTCGACAAATTCACAGTCTCCAAGAAGCTCGCGGACGACCTTGACGTACGCCTCCAGCCCACGCGCCCAGGCTCTACGATGTCTGCCACCCTCAATAGCCTCTATGGTGACAACCTCTTCGACGCACTGGTGGCCCTGCGAGTGCCCGCCGTCGTGCTGGATAATGTCCACCTCGAAGTCACGCTCGCCGCATAGCGCCTGGCGCAGCAAGACACCATCGACATAATTACCCACATCTACGCGCAAATCGTCCACAAGGTCTACTACATGCAAGAGGAGGACGATAGGACGCTGGCCTTGTTGGACCGCAGGGCAACCTTGGACGGCGTTGTTCAGAAGCATGTTGAGCTTGCCGCCAACGCCGCTGCTCCTCACACGTAGGTTGGTGACCCAGTGCACTAGGGCGTGAGGATGTCGTTGATGGATCCGTATGTATCTTTATCTTTCCATCAAATCCATGTAGTAGTATATGGTACTAATAGTAATTATCTTACCTTTCGCATCAACTTCATAATTTTCCTACGTACTCCATGCATGAACAGCGCCAGAACCAAACTTCTCATTACTCTAGGGAAAATCGTTATTTCTATCTATCGGTCGCGCCATGGAGCAGAACCAAATTTTACAAGTTACAAGTTCAAAAGGAAAAGCCTTCCATGTTCACGTCGCACCCCCACACGGTTGGTCCGGCACGCCGCTCAAGGGGGAATGTGTGTTGTGTTGCATTTTCACTTACAAGTGGGACCACAGTTGAGCAAACTGGCTATCAGCAAACCCCCACCCCGCCCACCGCGTGATGGCTGAGAAAACAGGAGGGAGAAGAGATGGCTGTAGCACGGACTCCAAGAAAATTGGTGTCAGATGGGAATCGTGTGGGTGGCTTGTGCCGTACTGCTAGACATGAATTCTAGTTATGGCCCATGCCACCCCACTATATCGAGGTGCTGGTTACGTAGAACAAATTTCCTAGAGTCCGTGCTCAGCCCTCCTCTATCTCTCTTCTCACCCAGCCAGCAGACGCGCGGAGCCCATCGTCTGTTTGCTCATATGCGGTCCCACATGTCAGTGAAAATGCAAGAGGACCCACTGAACCTGTACATCTTTCACCTCGACGTGCTGGTGATGAAAAACAAATCCAATAAAGATCTTCGGTGGCCTCTATGGGAGTTACTCAAGAGTAGTAAGATTCTATTTGCAGTTTAACCCAAGATGCACATCACGTGGCTTCAACTACCACTCTATTTTCTTGCATGACACGACACGGATCTTTGGATGTCCCACGTCGGCAAAAGGAGGAAGAACTTCGACCAAATCTTGGTTGTGCTCTCGGATTAGATTAGTTGTGCTAACTTAAAATTTTATTGTGTAGAATGGGTGCAAGTTTTGGTATTGGGAAGAAGAGTACAACGATATATTGATAGAGCACAATTTAGTAAATGTTCTAGCAGTTTTAGCTAGCATAGAGGCTAGAGATGAGACTAGTGCACTTGTTGATAGAATAGAGGCTAGACACGTCTACTTCTTTACACTCGAAGAAGAAAGAAGCACGCAAGATCTAGCCTCCGCAGATCAACAATGAATGCATCGAGAAGGCACTAATTCAACTTACAGGAGCAGTTATGGAAGTTGGATATCTTCTAAAATGTATTCTTGTGGTTTTTGTTTTCTTTGGTCTTGCTTTTCTAGTCAAAATTTTGGTGATGTATTTCCATGTACCAAAAAACCAATGATGAAAAAAAGATATGTGTTTGCAAATAAAAATGTACGCGGCCGGGATGCGTCTGCACGTTCGGCGCAAGACCACCGCATTCGAGAAATGGTCCGGACACGACCCCATTGCCATACCCAAACGGACAGAATCCAGGAAAAACGGAGGTCTGTTTGGGGTCGTGCGTTGGAGTTGGCCTTACAAGTGGGACCGTAGTTGAAGAGATTGCTGTAGCACGGACTCCAAGAAATATGGTGTCAGATGGAAGTCGTGCTGGTGGTGTGTGCCATACTCCTGGACGTGAATGCTTGTTCTGGCCCATGCCACCCTACTACTCCTACTACTTATAGTAGTTGTATCGACGATTCGAGGTGCTTGTTACGTACAGCGAACACATTAACATATGGCCCACCTCACACGGTGGCCAAATTTCCTGGAGTCTGTGCTAGGTTAAAAAGTGTTCTTTGTGAGGATGGGTGGCTGGTCTCAAGTTTAAAACTTGTTGTATTACGTACGTAAACGTAGAGATAGTGCAGCATGTGAAGCTAGTACAAATAGTGTACTATTGTTGATTGGCCTCATCCGATAACCTGTTGCAATGCACGTACAATTATGTATTTGGAAAATATTTTTTTGCCTCGTCACAGCACCCACTCAGAGAAGCGACTCGAAAGCCATTCATAAATTTAGTAAGTTTATCACAGGCATATCATTTTATTACATACAACAGGTCATCAACCCACAACGACAACGAGGATACATTATGAACACTAAAGTTTTCATAACACAACAAATAACAAGCAACGAAATGAACTTCAACTCAAGCAATCCTCGGCGTTGGAAACACTTGAACCACAAGCGATTCTCTAGGAAGAGCCAGCTAATGTCAATCTCGAGATCAACGCAGGATTGATCATCCAGGCTGAAGCGGCCTACTATATCACCACCATGGTAGGGAACCTACGCAATGTCCGACATATAGATACAGTTGCTTCTCATAAATGGTAGTAATGTTGTGTCAACGGCAGTTGGATCGCCTTTCACCATCATTGGATAGTTTTATCCAAGGAAGAGCGAGTTTGCTCCGAGACTATCAATACTGTACCAGGGAGAAGGTGTTGGCGCTAGCACACTAGTATCCATCCCGAATACCATGCAACGGGTGTTCGAATAGGTCCGGAGAGTGCGACCATGGGAGACAACACCTGCTCCCTTAGTAGTAACATCAGCAGTGGGCTATATACAGACAAGAAGGGGTGATCCGTCGGAAGTTGCCAGGCGCCACTGAGTATATGGGCCCTCCTCGTCCTCATGCTCGTGATCATCACCATCTTCATCTCCCCCTTGGTTATAAAACTTTTCAAGTATAGGTGGTGGAATGTTCACAGGACCTTGGAAACACAAGAAGAAGGTTAATTAGTAGATAAGGGAAACTTGCTAACTCGCATGCATGTGGATGAAACAATTATAATTACGGTGGAAGACAAACCTATCGAAACTACGAGGATCCCATGCAAAAATAGTGCCACGAGTGGTGGCAGCAATCACAAGACCCTCGTATTCAATTGCATCACAGTACACATCCGTGTATAGAAACTGATTTTTGAGCAAAATCCATCCAGACGAACCACGAAGGACGGCAACAAGCTTGTCGAAGATAGCAACAACTTGATAGTTCTTGTAATTCCAAGAGTGGTTGGGAACTCAAGAAATTGCTATCTTCCGTAGACGATAGTCACCATGATCATATTTGAATGTACGTAGATCATCTGTGTGCTCAACCTCAGGGCACTCGGAGATTTTTGGAAGTGGAATCCGCTGACGAGTGTACACATTCACAAGTTCCCACACGCAAGTGTACCTAATATAAACAACCCAATATCCATTTGTGCCAGCCCAGGCCTTACCCTGAAGCAATGGCATATTGACATCACATGTATCGTTATCAAGCGGCATCAACTTGCACAAGGCGAGGCCTCCGTCGTCCGCGCCCATGCAAACAGGCTTATTGCGAATAAGATAAGGGAGATCAAACCACTCATGGACCCTTGGGTTCCTTGTAATGATGTTATTAGTTGAGTCGAGAATATTCTTGAACGAACCTGCCATGCTAGCCGAGGTGATGACGTCGCACCGATCAATGAGTTCCCCCACCACGTCATCCTTCAGATCGGGGCAAGAATAACGGGGTCGTTTCCGGCTTGTTCCCTCCATGGAGAAGACGATCGAACAATGGAAGAAGGAAGGGTGAAGGCAAATGGAGGAGGGAGGAAGAGCGTGCGACAGCAGTTCCAAATCGAGAGGGAAAGGCGAAGAGTCGGTGGACGGTTGCCAGTTTGCCACGGTACACGAAGAGGCGCCCCGGCCTACACGTCCTTTCGGAAAAATTGTACAAAAGGACTCGCCGTCGTCTCACTGACATGTTGGAACGGGACCACATGTCAACGAAACATGGTGTGTAATTTCTCGTGCAAAATGCGATCTGGCCACGTTGGCCCGAGGTGCCGCATTAGTTATCGACCTTTATTTTTTTAACATACAATCTGAGTGGATAGCTCATGTGGTCATCACACGTGAGCGGATATATAGGTGGGCTAGGTGGGCAGGCGGCAACAATCTAAGTTCTAAAAGAGTTTATCTCGAAAAAAGAGTTGATCCAATGCTTGGTTTTGTTTGGATTTTCCAACTATGACCATTGGGTAGAGTGAATCAATGGCTTACGTTCAAATTTATTCTCATACTATAGAATGGTATAGGAATGTGGAGAGATTTGGATGATTTTATATCGCTGAATAATATAAATTATTATGAGTGCAGACGCTCCACCCCGAGGTTTGTAGCTCCTTCTCGGTCATCGGGAATCTATGTTCTTCCACTCTTTCATTTAAGACACGAGCTTTGTTCATCCTATTGCCGACACATGGGACATCTATATGCCTCCATTTTACAAAATCATACTATATGCCTCCATGACACACGGGACATCTATATGCCTCCATTGTACAAAATCATACTATATGCCTCCATGACACGCGGGACATCTAGCATCAAGGTGGCGTGTCATGCAAGAAAATGGAGATATGCAGTGCGTAAGTGAGTCATGCACTTCGATGGCACCTAGTACTACGCAATATTTTTTCTCCTCGATGGCACGTGAATAGTGCACGTACTCAATGACAGAGCACGGTATGGTAGCCATGGGCATGGCCGGCCCTTTTTGAAGAGAGTACTAATAAATAAGTAACTTTGATGTGTCCCGTCAACTCGCAGAAAGATGAGAAGCTTGCTTACTATGCCTTCTCCCTCGCCAACGCGTGCGTGATGGCTCGCAGCACGAGGAGAAACTTTTGCTTACAAGCGGTGGACATGCAGCGGTTCATTTGGTATCAGATTGCCAGAAGTAGTACAGTACCATCATTATTGTTCGACTTCCGGAAGAGGAGAAGAGCCAAGTGCAAGGTCACCTACTAACCTAGTACAGTACTACTACAGCCAAGGCTGGTCCACCTTTTTAGAGCATGGTTAATTAATATAGGCGGCTCTTGCAGCGGCACATCATTTAGAGCAAGTACTCTCTTCGTAGGATCAAAGGAAGTGAAACAAAAGTTGGAGTGGATGCTAGATTGCCAATTAAAACATGATTACATAGAAAAAAATCCTATAGCATTCTATCCTATGAATCAAACGACCAATGTAGGAAAATTATGAGGGGGGTCTCTCCAACAGTTTTCCTCGGCTCGCACCTAGCATCACGGTGGTCGAACTTGGAGTCATTCATCTGGTACACGGGGCATCTCAGATCTGGTACTCCACTTTTAGGTTGGCTCTATGTGATGTGGCAACTTCATATACTAACCGGATGCTGGCTATACTACTATGGTACTCACACTCCAAGAAGTGACTCGAAAACCATTCATAAATTGAGTCTATGACACGCATTTGCAAATGTACCATTCATTACATACAACAAGTCATCAACACACAACGACAACGATGATACATGTTGGATTATAGATTATTTCCAACAAAATATTCCAGTAAATACTGAAGTTTTCATCACACTACAAATAACAAGCAATGAAATGAACTTCAATTCAACCAATCCTTGCTCTTGGAAGGGCCAGCTATTGTCAATATCAAGAGCAACGCAGGACTGATCATCCATGCTGAAGCGGCATATATCAGGAGCAGGGTAGGGAACCACCGCAATGTCCGAGGTATAGATACAGTTGCTTCTCATAAATGATAGTAACGCTGTGTCAACAGCAGCTGGATCGCCATTAAACATCATTAGATAGTTTGGTCCAATGAAGAGCGAGTTTGCTCCAAAACTACCAATACTGTACCAGGGAGAAGGTGTTGGCGCTAGCACACTAGTATCCATCCCGAATACCCTGCAACGGGTGTTGGAATAGGTCCAGAGAGGGCGACCATGGGAGACAACACTTGCTACCTCAGTAGTAACAATCACAGTGCACTGTATACAGACAAGAAGAGGTGATCCATCGGAATTAGTTGCCAGGCGCCACTGAGTATATAAGTTCTGCTCGTCCTCATGCTCATGATCATCACCATCGTCATCTCCCCCTTGGTTATAAATTTTTTCAAGTATAGGTGGTGGAATGTTCACAGGACCTTGGAAACAAAAGAAGAAGGTTAATTAGTAAAGGGAAACTTGCTAACCCGCATGCATGTGGCTGAAACAATTATAATTACGGTGGAAGACAAACATACGGAAACTACGAGGATCCCATGCAAAAACAGTGCCACGAGTGGTGGCCGCAAACACAAGATCCTCGTATTCAATTGCATCACAGTACTCATCCATGTACAGAAACTGATTTTTGAGCAATATCCATGGACGAACCGTGGAATCAGTAACGACGGCAACAAGCTTGTCGAAGATAGCAACAACTTGATAGTTCTCGTAATTCCAAGAGCGGTTGGGAACTCTAGAAATTGCTATCTTCCGTAGACGACAGTCACCATGATCGTATTTGAACGTACGTAGATCATCTGTGTGCTCAACCTCAGGGCACTCGGAGATTTTTGGAAGTGGAATCCACTGACGAGTGTACACATTCACATGTTGCCACTCGCAATTGTACCCAATATAAACAACCCAATCTCCATTTGCGCCAGCCTAGGCCTTACCCTGAAGCGATGGCATCTTGACATCACATATATCGTTAACAAGCGACATCAACTTGCATAAGGCGAGGCCTCCGTCGTCCGCGCCCATGCGAACAGGCTTATAGCGAATAAGATAAGGGAGATCAAACCGCTCTAGGGCCCTTGGGTTCCTTGTAATGATGTTATTAGTTGAGTCGGGAATGTTCTTGAACGAACCTGCCATGCTAGCCGAGGTGATGAAGTCGCACCGATCAATGAGTTCCCCCACCATGTCATCTTTCAGTCGTTTCCAGCTTGTTCCCTCCATGGAGAAGACAATCGAACAATGGCAGAAGGAAGGGTGAAGGCAAATGGAGGAGGGAGGAAGAGCATGCGACAGCAGTTCCAAATCGAGAGGGAAAGGCGAAGAGTCGGCAGACGGTTGCCAGTTTGCCACGGTACACGAAGAGGCGCCTGAGGGAGTCCTGGATTAGGGGGTATCCGGACAGCCTATACATCGTCCAGACTATTGAAGCGTGAAGATACAAGACTCAAGACTCCGTCCCGTGTCCGGATGGGACTCTCCTTTGCGTGGAAGACAAGCTTGGCGATCCGGATATTGTATTTCCTTCCTTGTAACCAACTCCATGTAAACCCTAGCCCTCTCCGGTGTCTATATAAACCGGAGAGGTTGGTCCTTAGAAGGTCGATCACAATTACAATCATACCATCATAGGCTAGCTTCTAGGGTTTAGCCTCTATGATCTCGTGGTAGATCTACTCTTGTACTACTCATATCGTCAATATTAATCAAACAGGAAGTAGGGTTTTACCTCCATCGAGAGGGCCCAAACCTGGGTAAACATTGTGTCCCTTGCTTCCCGTTACCATCAGCCTAGACGCACAGATCGGGACCCCCTACCCGAGATCCGCCGGTTTTGACACCGACATTGGCGCTTTCATTGAGAGTTCCTCTGTGTCGTCGCTTCAAGGCTTGATGGCTCGTCTCGTTGTCAAGGACAACATTACCTCTGGGGAAGCGCTGGTTGTAGGCCAAACTCTCCAACTTGGCGGCTTCATCATGGCTGCTCCATCGGCGGTTGCGCCAATGATGGCCTCTCGGGTCATCACGCATAACCTTCACGTCAATTCGGAACTCGCCGAACAGATGGATCCGATAGAGCTCTCCTCCCTTAATGAGCTCTTGGATCGCATCGCCGCTTTGGGAGTCACTACGGACTATGACTGGATCGGGCTTAAACTCGACCAAAGGGACATTAAATCCCCGCCGGCCACCCATGAGATAGCGGTAGTGGAGGAACCACACACGGATCGCCCCTCAATTCCAAGGACGAATTATGTCCGGATCACTGAGCTCCCTGAGCCGGACACCCGCCCAAGGGAATACATGACCCGGATCCCGGACTTAGAATCGGGCATTGGGCCGGAGAAATTGGGCAGCACCCCGCATCCCGTGCTGTCGGGCTCGGAAGCTCCCACACCCCTGGGTGCTAGAGCGGGTCAGAATCCGGATTCAGCTATTCCCACCCCCACGGATTTAAACCGTCTCTCCCATATCAGGTAAGAGCCCCAGGAGACAATACATCGTTACTGGGCCAGATTCCTCCTTGTGCTAAACAAGGTCAAGGACTGCCGCGAGGAGGATGTAGTCTCACTTTTCTGCAAAAACTTCACGAACAAAGGAATCCTTAATGCTATAAGTCGCCGTGACATAGTACACTTTGCGGACTTGGCAACCATAGTACATAAGTAATGCGCGATGGAAAGCGCCTGGAGGACCCAAACAGAATTTTGGGATAGTCCGGCTCTCATCAAAACCTTTGTTCGAACTAAACGGGCGAACTCTCGTAAGTCGGCCGATCAAATCCCCAAGAAACCAAAGCCCACCCTGTATGGGAACCGTATTGGAAGAATGGCTCAATGGGCCATGTAAACTCCACAGTACTCCGGACACAACACCAACTCATAGCCTTAGGGCATGTTGGATACTCCGGCAGGTCACAAAAAGTGGCGAGGACCTTCTTGCAAGCCATAAAGCAGAGCAACATCCCACCAACAAACACAATACGGTACTAACAGTCTCAAACAATAGGCGCAAGCGAGCTCATCGAAGCTCCACTGAAATTTGCCCTGTGGCGAAAATAAACCCATGGGATGACACTGCTATAACTTTCAATGCCAGTGATGAACCTCGATTCCAGACTGTCCGGGCACCAGCCACTCTGGTCCTTAGCCCAATCGTGGACGGCTTTCGGCTCACTAAAGTACTCATGGACGACGGAAGCGGATTAAACTTGATCTATGTAGAAACACTCAACAAGATGGAAATTGATAAAAGCCGCATTGAACAAAGCGGCACAACCTTCAGGGGAATTATCCCTAGTCAGGAAGCACGGTGTGCGGGGAAAATCACACTCGATGTGGTATTCGGCACCCCGGAGAATTATAGGTCCGAAGAAATCACATTCCAAGTGGCTCCTTTTCGCAGCGGATACCACGCCCTTCTAGGGTGGGACGCGTTTACAAGCTTTCAAGCTATACCCCATTACGGGTACATGAAGCTTAAAATGCCCGGACCCAATGGAATCATCACTCTAGCCAGTGATCCGGACGTCGCACTTCGCGCCGAAAACAAGACCGCAGCACTAGCCCTGGAAGCATTATCCGAAGCCCTAGCGGCCGAAGAACTAACAACACTTAGGTCAAACATGGACAGGGATGACGTGATACTCGACAAGCGACCCAAGTCCACCTCATTTAAACCCGCAGACGAGATAGTCAAATTCCAAGTCCATCCAACGGACCCCACGAAGACAGCTTCCATCGGGACACAGTTGAGCCCCGCAATGGACGCCGCACTGCGAGACTTCTTATGCGAGAATTGGGACATTTCCTCCTGGCACCCATCGGCCATGTCGGGCATCCCATGCAGATTGCCCGAACACAGCCTCAATATACTAAAAGGATACAAACCTGTCAAGAAGACTCTAAGGAGGATTTCAGAGCCCAAACAGCAAGCCATGGGGGAAGAGCTAGCCAAACTACTCGAGGCCGGATTCATCAGAGATATCAAGCATCCGGATTGGCTGGCAAATCTGGTAATGGTACCAAAGAAGGACAAATCCTAGCGCCTATGTGTCAACTTTAAAGACCTCAACAAGGCTTGCCCCAAAGATGCCTTTCCCCTCCCTCGCATCGATCAAATCATCGATGCCACAGCAGGACACGACTCGCTGTGTTTCCTCGACGCATACACTGGATACCATCAAATAAAAATGGCAGAGTCTTACCAAGCTGCAACAGCTTTCATATCGCCATATGGCCCTTTTTTCTTCAACACTATGCTTTTCGGGCTTAAGAATGCTGGCGCAACCTAAACACATGATTCAAACATGCCTGGAAAAGCAAATCGGCAAAACAGTGGAGGCATACGTGGACGACGTGGTCATAAAAACAAGACACGTCGAAACCCCAATAGATGACTTGAGGCTTAGATTCGATAACCTCCGGACATACGACATCAAGCTGAACCCGGAAAAATGCGTTTTCGGCGTCTCCTCATGGAAACTGTTGGGCTTCATTGTTTCCAATAGAGGAATTGAAGCGAATCCGGCAAAAATCCGAGCTCTGTCGTAGTTGGCTATACCAACAGACCTCAAGCACATCCAGAAACTGACTGGATGCGTGGCTGCTTTGAGCCGCTTTATCTCCAGGTTAGGAGAAAAGGCATTACCTCTTTACCGCCTTCTCCGGCGCACCGAACACTTCGTGTGGACGGATGCAGCAGCGTCCGGACTGGATGAAATAAAGACATTGGCCAGTAATCCAGTCCTAACAGCGCCAAATATCGGTGAACCTATGCTGCTGTACATAGCCGCAACACATCAAGTTGTTAGCGCAGTGCTCGTCATCGAACGAGAGGTTGACGGATACAAATTCCCGCTCGAAGCGGTTTATTACGTATCCACGGTCCTCACCCCATGCAAATCCCGATACCCACACTATCAAAAAATAGCATACGCGGTCTTCATGGCATCCCGGAAGCTACGACACTACTTTCAAGAGTGTTTGATTACGGTGGCCTCCGAAGTACCACTCAACGACATAATAAATAACCGTGACGCTACGGGCCGGATTGCTAAATGGGCCATCGAGCTCCTTCCGTTCGACATAACATACAAACCACGGCGGGCCATCAAGTCGCAAGTACTGACTGACTTTGTCGCTGAATGGGCAGAAGCCAAACTCCCTAAAGAGTACGGCGCATACTTTAACTGGATCATGCACTTCGACGGCTCTAAAATGCTGGCCGGATTGGGAGCAGGTGTAGTCCTGACGTCTCCCACCGGAGACACAATCCAATATGTCCTCCAAATATTATACACAGACTCCAACAATGCGGCCGAATATCAGGCTTTGTTGCACGGTCTCTGGATGGCAGTCTCTATGGGAATTCAATGCCTAGAGGTGCGCGGGGATTCAAACCTCGCAATATCACAAATCAATGGAGACTTTGACGCCAAGGATCCGGAAATGGCGGCCTACCGTAATGCCGTCCTCAAAATGTCAGCTCGGTTCGAGGGGCTCGAATTCCATCATGTGGCTCGAGAAAACAACCAAGCAGCGGACGTCCTCGCCCGCATCGGCGCTAAACGCGACCCTGTCCCACCTAACATATTCCTCAAAAGGCTGTTCAAGCCATCCATAGTATGGGAAGGGGAGTCCGGCAATACCAGCACAGATCCGAACACACCCCCAGATTCCGAACTATCAGACATAATCGGAGGCTCCACCACCGAAATAACATCTTCGGCCCACGAAATAATGGCTATAATCGCCCCGTGGACCGAGCCTTTCTTGGCCTACCTAAATAGGCAGGAGCTCCACGAAGACCAAAATGAAGCACGCTGCATTGTCCGGCGTTCTAAAGCTTACAAAGTCTATGAAGGGGAACTCTACAAGAAAAGTGCGACCGGACTGCTCCAAAGATGCATCTCCGAAGAGGAAGGGCGGCAGCTCTTGGCTGAAATCCATGCCGGACTGGGCGGACACCACGCCGCGGCTCAAGCACTATTCAGCAAAGCCTTCCATACAGGCTTCTATTGGCCGACGGCCCGAGCAGACGCACAGGACCTTGTCCAACACTGCGTCGGTTGCTAGCTCTTTGCCAATCAGAGTCATATGCCCCCCACCGCTCTCCAAACAATCCCCATACCTTGGACCTTTGCGGTCTGGGGGCTAGACATGGTCGGACCCCTTAAAGGGGGAAGCCATAAGAAAAAATACTTGTTGTTCATGGTGGACAAGTTCACCAAATGGATAGAAGCCAAACCAGTCAAAACGGCCGAATCCGGACCAATAATAGACTTCATATCCGGGGTCGTACACCGATACGGCGTCCCCCACAACATCATCACTGATAATGGCTCCAATTTCACAGCCGATGAAGTGAAAACTTGGTGTGGCAAAATGGGCATTAAGCTCGACTACGCTTCCGTCTACCATCCCCAAACAAATGGCCAGGTCAAACGGGCAAACGGTCTCATCATGAGCGGCATCAAACCCAGACTAGTGCGATCCTTGACAGAGTCAGATACGCACTGGGTCGAGGAGCTCGACTCCGTACTCTGGGGGCTGGGGACCACGCCGAATTGCACCACCGGATATACACCATTTTTTATGGTGTCCGACGCGGAAGCAGTACTACCCTGCGACATAATACATGATTCGCCACGCGTACGCATGTACGAAGAGAAGGAAGCAGAGTTAGATCGGCAGGATAACTTGGATGCCCTGGAGGAGGAGCGCGACGTCGCAAAAGCCCGCTCCGCATTCTATCAACAGCAGGCTCGATGATACCAAAGCAGAGAAGTGCGGGCCAAACCTTATAATATTGGCGAGATCATTCTACGCCTACCGGAGAAGAAGAAGGACAAGCTCAAACCCAAGTGGGAAGGTCCCTTCGTCATTGACAAAGTTCTCATCGGAGGAGCGTACCGCTTACGTAATGCATCCGATAACAGACTCGAGCCGAACCCATGGAACGCGGCCAGACTCCGGAGGTTCTACGCCTAGCACCGAACTAGTGTTCGTCTCCTTACCCCCTCCTTTTTAATTATGATCCCTCCCTTTTCCTTTCTCGACCTTTTTTCCTCTTCACACAAAGTATTTAATACAAGACGGGACTCCGGATCCTTCCGCCGCACTATGTGTGTAAGTAATACTGAGGGGCTTCCTATACGGAAGCTAAAATAATTACTCTAATGGCTTTTTGCCCATCACATATCGTTTATTTTTCCATATGTGCCTTTTCTTCACCATTATATGCACCGATATGACTTAAGATGTGGCCAAGCTGGGTTGCTGGCTCTTGTGTTTATGCCCTACGTTCCGTTAATTGGCTAGGGCATAAGGGGAGCACCTCTGCGATTATTCTTTGTCGGTTCAGCGGATGTGAACCTCGGTGGGTGAAGCCGAAAGCTAGCTTCCTTAAGAGAATATTCGGTCGATGAACAAAAGATGTATTCATTTATTACAACGTCAATCCCTAGAAGTTTTGTATCCTGCGCCCTTGTTTGCAGTCAGGACATGTGCATCGTCGCATGTGTACCCAGGGAAAGGAACCCCTAACGGAACTATTCTCCCTGGAAGATGTTTATTACTATCCATGTAATATAACATAACACGTTGGGTACTTGTCTGTTCAAGCACTTATGAACCCTACGCCTGGTGTCCACACATACCCCGGTTCTGTATAACTGAGTGGGTATTCGGACATACCCCGGACTATAGGATCCGGGGGCTGAAGCGAAAAGGTCCGCCATGACAAATGATTTTAATCCGTCTAGGGACTACTTATGTCCATTGAATTACACAGTCACTTGGACTGACTATATTCCTCCTCTATACCATCCAACAGGCTATCTAGCTTACAATCCTGTTGAGAATACTTTGCGGCTAACGCTACCTGGTCATATACCAGACTCACAGGAATTTCTTGCCCATCTGGCCCCGCCAATCCGACTTCGGCCATAAGGTTCGGGTCCAGCTTGGTGTAGCGCGTCTTCACCATAGCCCAGGCTTCTCTTGCACCTTGCCGGCAGGCTGACATCTTCCACAGTCGGAAGCGCCGCCACATTACATTGATGAATTGGAGCTAGTTCTGTGTCACCCTATGTTATAACTATTGCACGAATAATTGCATCCAGCATAATTCTCCATCACCGATCCAATGCCTACGAGCTTTTCACATATTGTTCTCTGCTTAGTTACTTTTCCGTTGCCACTGTTACAATCACTACAAAACTGCTACTGTTACTTTGCCACTGTTACCGTTACTTCCATACTAATTTGCTACTAAATACTTTGCTACAAATATTAAGTTATCCAGGTGTGGTTGAATTGACAACTCAACCGCTAATACTTGAGAATATTCTTTGGCTCCCCTTGTGTCGAATCAATAAATTTGGGTTTAATACTCTGCCCTCGAAAACTGTTGCGATCCCCTATACTTGTGGGTTATCAATACTATTTTCTGGTGCCGTTGCCGGGGAGCATAGCTCTATTCTTTGAGTCACTTGGGATTTATATCTGCTGGTCACTATGAGGAACTTGAAAGATGAGAAAACCAAAATTTATCCCTCAACTACGAGGGGAGGTAAGGAACTGCCATCTAGCTCTGCACTTGATTCACCTTCTTTTTGAGTAAGCTTGCGACACCTAAACCTGCTTCTGCTATTAATTCTGATATGTCACATATTATTGATGATGCCACTTCTGCTATGCATGATACTTATGATGAAACTACTTCTATGCTTGATACTACTGTGCCACTTGGTGAGTTTCTTGATGAAAAACTTACTAGGGCGAGAGACAATGAAATTATTGAAACTGATAATATTGATGAAAGTGATGATGAAGATTCTCCTCCTAGATATGAATTGTCTGTTGTTCCTGAGGGTTATGTTATGGATGAAGAAATTGCTAGAGACTTTCTTGCTTGCAATGATAGAAGTGATCTTAAGAAATTATTAGCTAAGCTTTAAGAAAAAACTCTGAATGCTAGAATGAAATATGATCCTCCTTATGCTACTTCGCCTATTTTTATTACTGATAAGGATTATGATTTCTCTGTTGATAATGAGATAATTACTTTGGTTGAATCTGATCCTTTCTATGGCTATGAATTTGAAACTGTTGTGGCACATCTTACTAAATTAAATGATATAGCCACCCTGTTCACTAATGATGAGAAAACTCGCTACTATTATATCCTTAAATTATTTTCGTTCTCATTAAAGGGTGATGCTAAGATATGGTTTAATTCTCTTGATCCTGGTTGTGTGCGTAGTCCCCAGGATATGATTTATTACTTCAATGCTAAATATTTCCCTGCTCATAAGAAACACGCTTCTTTAAGGGAAATATATAATGTTGTGCAAATTGAAGAAGAGAGTCTCCCACAAGCTTGGGGGAAGCTTCTCCAGTTACGTAATGCTTTGCCTGATCATCCTCTCAAGAAAAATGAAATACTTGATATCTGTTATAATGGACTAACCGATGCTTCTAGAGACCACCTGGATAGTTGTGATGGTTGTGTTTTCAGGGAAAGAACTGTCCATCAAGCTGAAATTATATTGAATAATATGTTGACAAATGAAAATAATTGGACACTTCCTGAACCAACTCCTAAGCCAACTCCAAAGAAAAGGGGTATTCTATTTCTCAGTCCTGAAGATATGCAAGAGGCAAAGAAATCTATGAAGGAGAAAGGTATTAAAGCTGAAGATGTTAACAATTTACCTCCCGTTGAAGAAATACATGGTCTTAATTTACCGCCTGTTCAAGAAACACATGGTCTTGATAACCCGACACAGGTAGTAAAGGTAAATTCTCTCTATAGATTTGATGAAGGTGATATTCCTCGTTATAAGTCTGCTAGCCAATGCTTAGATGAGTTTGATAATTTTATTGTCAAACAAGAAAACTTCAATGATTATTTTGGTAGACAATTGAAACACAATGCTGATATGCTTGAACACTTGAGTGACTATATGTCTAGAGTTAAAGGCGAACTTAAACTCATTAGTAAACATGCTTCTATGGTTACCACTCAAGTAGAACAAGTTCTTAAAGCTCAAATGATTTGCTCAATGAATTAAATAATAAGAAAAATGATAATACTGTTAGAGTTATGACTAGAGGGGGTAAAATGACTCAGGAACCTTTGTATCCTGAAGGCCACCCTAAGAGAAGTGAGCAAGATTCCCAGAGAACTAATGTTGACGCACCTCGTCCTTCTAAGAGGAAGAAAAAGAAAAATGATAGGACTTTGCATGCTTCTAGTGAACTTGTTTCTGACACACCTGAGAATTCCAATGATATTTCTATTTCTGATGCTGAAATACAATCTGGTGATGAACATGAACCTAGTGATAATATTAATGATGATGTTCATGATGATGCTCAGCCTAGCAATAACAATGATGTAGAGATTGAGCCTGCTGTTGATCTTGATAACCCACGATCAAAGAATCAACGTTATGATAAGAGACTTCGTTGCTAGGAAGCACGGTAAGGAAAGAGAACCATGGGTTCAGAAACCCATGCCTTTTCCTCCTAAACCATCCAAGAGAAAGGATGATGAGGATTTTGAGCGCTTTGCTGAAATGATTAGACCTATCTTTTGCGTATGCATTTAACTGATATGCTCAAAATGAATCCTTATGCTAAGAATATGAAAGAAATTGTTACAAATAAAAGAAAGATACCGGAAGCTGAAATTTCCACCATGCTTGCTTTATACTTTTAAGGGTGGAATACCAAAGAAACTTGGAGATCCAGGGGAACCAACAATACCATGCTCCATTAAAAGAAACTATGTTAGAACTGCTTTATATCGTAGACTTGATTTGAATAAGTTAACACCTACTGAAATATCTTTGCAAATGGCTGATAAAACAACTGCTATACCTGCCGGTATTTGTGAGGATGTGCTTGTTGTGGTTGCAAACGTTACTATTTTAACGGACTCTGTTATTCTTGATATTCCTGAGGATGATAGTATGTCTATTATTCTTGGAAGACCCTTTTGAATACCGCAGGGGCTGTTATTCACTGCAACAAAGGCAATGTCACTTTTCATGTTAATGGTAATGAGCATACGGTACACTTTCCGAGGAAACAACCTTTTCATGTCCACAGTATAAATTCTATTGAAAAAATTCCATCGATTATTTTTGGAGGTTTTGAATTTCCTCTACCTACTGTCAAGAATAAATATGATATTCTTATTATTGAGATTAAATAACCTTCTGTACCCTCCTTTTACTTTCTGTACCCTCCTTTTACTTTCTGTTGTTTAGATTAAATAAAGTAAAAATAGTATTTTCTGTCTGTTTTCTGATTTATCCATGCAATAAAAAATACCCCGAAAATAAAAGTTCTCCAAATGCCCCGAAATTGAAATATGATTTTTTTCTGAAATATTTGAGAATATCATGCACCGAGAACACAGCAGGGGAGCAAGCACACAGCCACGAGGTCCAGGCGCGCCACCCCACTGGCGCGCCCCCTGCCTCATGGGCCCATGGTGGCTCCCCTCCACTTATTCCAGCCACCACACACTCCTTCTTCCTCCCAAAAAAATCACCAACCAGCTCAAGCACGAGTCCTAGCTCATTTTGCTGCGATTTTCGATCTCCTTGCTCAAAGCTCCACCCACAAAACTGCTTAGGGGGATTGTTCTTCGGTATGTGACTCCTCCAATGGTCCAATTAGTTTTTGTTCTAGTGCTTTATTCATTGCAAATTTTTGCTGCCTAGGTGACCCTGTTCTTGAGCTTGCATGTCAAATTTATATGGTCCCAAGTAGTTCTAATGCATTATATGGCCACTAGGCACTTATGGGAGTAGTTGCTATCAATTTTGTTGAGTTTGGTTCACTTGTATTTGAAGTTACTAAAATTTTCACAAATTTTTTTGAGGAAGTAATATGTTTAGGAAAATGTACCAAGGTGGTCCTTCAAGAAAGCAAGGACCCAGGCTCGCAATACGCGATGCGAACGATGAACTACCGAGGGAAGCTCAAGTGCGGGCTTGTGAATGGCCGTCAGAGGACTTTATGGATCGAGCAGGAATTAAGGAGGAATTTGACGCATATGTGCATAACGCTGATCGAGAGCTTCGAGGCAGATAAGTGCCGTCAGTACTACTATCTCACTAATACCTTTGTGAGAAGGTTTGAATTTTCATCATCACGCAATTCTCAAACTGTCCTGTTTGATCTTTATGAAAATTCTTATACTATGGACTTAGAGGATTTTAATACTGCTTGCAAACTTCCACAATGGGGTAGCACTAGTGAGCCTCGCAAATCTGAGTTTAGAGATTTTCTTGCTAGTATAACTGTGGGGGAGTCTAGAGATGTAACACAAGCTACCATAGGGAGCATTCATTTTCCTGCTATACATTATTTTGCTCTCTTCATAGGTAGGTGCATCAATGGTAAGGATGAAGCATGTCACATGTGTGTCCCTGACCTCAGTGTTCTCAGGAGTGCTGTATTAGGAGATAAACATTATAATTTGGGAGCCATTGTTGCACATAGGTTGCATAATAATAGAATTAATGGAGATTTCTTTGGTGGAATTTATGCAACCCGTCTAGCTAATTTTCTTGATATGCCCATACGTGGGTACAATATTGAGTTGCCTCCTATTTATTTAGATTATGAGGCTATGGTTCATCATCAGTTTGTTGAGAGGAACAATCAGTTCCTCCAGTACCGACTAATCTTTGACAGACGACGCACCTATCACGTCGCTCTCCCTGCTCCTACTTTCTTTGACTTTCAGACAAAATCGAGACATGTTATAACCAGGGAGGAGGCGAACGAGTACGAGAGGAGGACTGAGACAGCTCGCCTCCAAGATGAAGCCCACGATGCAATAGCCGTTGCATCTGAGTACGAGCCCAAATACAACTTTGGATATCCGCCTGGCCAGCCGTGGCAGTAGACCAACTTAGGCAAAAAGCCTAAGCTTGGGGGAGTACGTATTTCTCACCGACATTACATTCATGTTCACACACTCATTGCTAGTTGTCGGTGCTCATACTTTTTCACTGTAATATCCATGCTAGTTTATTTTCCTTTTTTTGCTTTCTTCTTGTGTGTTTGATAAACCTTAAGAAAAACAAAAAAATTAATAGCAGCTTTTAGCTAGTTTACTTTTCATGCTGTAGTAGTAATTAAAAGAAAACCAAAAAGATTTCGTGTTCTTCTTTTGCTTGTTGGGAGCTTTCCCGTGTAAATAGTTTTATTTCTTTTCTTTTCTTTGGGGGTCGAAAGGAGAAGACCATAATTAAAATGTTGAAGTGGGTCTTATATACATTATTGTTGATTTAACCAAGAGCCCATATTATCTTGTCTTCTCCTATATGTTAGATGCTTGCAGATTCCAGCTTAGTCCAATGCACGTGCACTATTATTATTATTCACATCGTTCGATCGTGCAAGTGAAAGGCAATTATGACGATATGTGATGGACTGATTGAGATGAGAGAAGCCGGTATGAACTCGACCTCTCTTGTTTTTGTAAATATGATTAGTTCATCGTTCCTGATTCAGCCTATTATGAATAAACATGTTTGCAATGACAATTAGAGATTATAGTTGCTTATTCCATGATTAATTAGCTAGGAGTTTATAATGGTTTACCTTGTGTGCCAACATGCTATTAAAATGGTTGTGATGTGGTATGATAGGGTGGTATCATCCTTTGAATGATTCAGGTGACTTGACTTGGCACACGTTCGCGCATGTAGTTGAAACAAAATCAACATAGCCTTCACGATATTTATGTTCATGGTGGATTATATCCTACTCATGCTTGCACTCAATGTTTATTAATTTTATTGCATGTTCATGACTGTTGTCGCTCTCTAGTTGGTCGCTTCCCAGTCTTTTTCTAGCCTTCACTTGTACTAAGTGGGAATACTGCTTGTGCATCCAATCCCTTAAACCCCAAAGTTATTCCATATGAGTCCACCATACCTTCCTATGTGCGGTATCTACCTGTCGTTCCAAGTAAATTTGTATGTGCCAAACTCTAAACCTTCAAATGAAATTCTATTTTATATGCTCGAATAGCTCATGTATCAACAAGGGTTGTTTGTATTTTCAATCTAGGCGGGTTATTCTCAAGAGGAGTGGACTCCGCTCCTCACTCACGAGAAAACGGCTCGTCACCGAGATGCCCAGTCCCATGCTTTATGCAAATCAAATCAAAATAATTGCAAACACAACTCCCCCGGGACTCTTGTTAGTAGGAGGCACTCGTTGTTTCAAGCAAGCCATGGATTGATGCTTGTTAGTGGAGGGGGAGTATAAACTTTACCATTCTGTTTGGGAACCACCTATACTATGGGTAGCATGGAAGATATCGAGATCTCTCGGTTGTTATGTTGACAATAAAAGTATACCGGTCAAAATATTATTTATCTCTATTTCAAAATCGAGCTCTGGCACCTCTACAAATCCCTGCTTCCCTCTGCGAAGGGCCTATCTATCTACTTTTATGTTGAGTCATCATCCTCTTATTAAAAAGCACCGGCTGGAAAGTACTGCTGTCATTTGCATCCATTACTATTTATTTATATTGAGTATGACTATGACTGGATCTCTTTTACCATGAATTACAATGTCTAGTCAGTCCTTGATCTTTAAAGGTGCTCTGCATTTATGTTTTGCGGTCTCAGAAAGGGCTAGCGAGATACCATCTTGTTATATCATATTATGATTGTTTTGAGAAAGTGTTGTCATCCCAGATTTATTATTATTGCTCGCTAGTTTATTATGCCATTGATATGAGTAAACATGAGACCTAAGTGTTATTGTGAATATGGTTGGTTCATAATCCTTGCTGAAAACATGAATGCTGGCTTTACATATTTACAACAACAAGAGCAAACAGAGTTTGTAAAAATTTTCTTTATCAATTTCAGTTTATCAACTGAATTGCTTGAGGACAAGCAAAGGTTTAAGCTTGGGGGAACTGATACGTCTCCGACGTATCTACTTTTCCAAACACTTTTGCCCTTGTTTTGGACTCTAACTTGAATGATTTGAATGGAACTAACCCGGACAGATGTTGTTTTCAGCAGAATTGCCATGGTGTTATTTTTGTGCAGAAACAAAAGTTCTCGGAATGACCCGAAAATCAACGGAGAATTATTTTGGAATATATAAAAATACTGGCGAAAGAATCAAGGCCAGGGGGCCCACACCCTGTCCACGAGGGTGGGAGGCGCGCCTGCCCCCCCTGGGCGCGCCCCTTCCTCGTGGGCCCCCTGGAGCTCCATCGACCTCAACACCAACTCTATATATTCGTGTTCGGGAAGAAAAAAATTAGAGAGAAAGACTCATCGCGTTTTACGATACGGAGCCGCTGCCAAGACCTAAACTCTCTCAGGAGGGCTGATCTAGAGTGTGTTCGAGGCTCCGGAGATGGGAATCCGTTGCCATCATCATCATCAACCATCCTCCATCACCAATTTCATGATGCTCACTGCCGTGCGTGAGTAATTCCATTGTAGGCTTGCTGGACGGTGATGGGTTGGATGATATTTATCATGTAATCGAGTTAGTTTTGTTAGGGTTTGATCCCTAGTCTCCACTATGTTCTGAGATTGATGTTGCTATGACTTTGCTATGCTTAATGCTTGTCACTAGGGCCCGAGTGACATGGTTTCAGATATGAACCTATTATGTTTTCATGAATATATGTGAGTTCTTGATCCTATCTTGCAAGTCTATCGTCACCTACTATGTGTTGATCTGGCAACCCCGAGCTGAAACTAATCGGGACCACTCCCGATGATGACCATATTTTGAGGAGTTCATGTATTCACTATGTGTTAATGCTTTGGTCCAATACTCTATTAAAAGGAGGCCTTAATATCCCTTAGTTTCCAATAGGACCCCGCTGGTAGGACAAAAGATATCATGCAAGTTCTTTTCCATAAGCACGTATGACTATATTCGGAATACATGCCTACATTACATTGATGAATTGGAGCTAGTTCTGTGTCACCCTATGTTATAACTGTTGCATGAATAATCGCATCCGGCATAATTCTCCATCACCGATCCAATGCCTACAAGCTTTTCACATATTGTTCTCCGCTTAGTTATTTTTCCGTTGCCACCGTTACAATCACTATAAAACTTCTACTGTTACTTTGCCACTGTTACCGTTACTTCCATACTACTTTGCTACTAAATACTTTGCTGCAGATAGGTGTGGTTGAATTGACAACTCAACTGCTAATACTTGAGAATATTCTTTGGCTCCCCTTGTGTCGAATCAATAAATTTGGGTTGAATACTCTACCCTAAAAAACGGTTGCGATCCCCTATACTTGTGGGTTATCATAGTACGAGAAGCATTTATGACAGCTAATTGTTCATCAAGAAAGCTATCATCAATAGGTAGTGCGTTATTAAGAACATTCCCTAACCTAGACAAGTTGTCTGCAACGGGGTTCTCAGCTCCCTTTCTATCAATAATATGCAAATCAAATTCTTGTAGTAAGAGAACCCATCTAATAAGTCTAGGTTTAGCATCTTTCTTATCCATAAGATATTTAATAGCAGAATGATCAGTGTGAACAGTTACTTTAGAATCAAGAATATAAGGTCTAAACTTATCACAAGCAAATACAACTGCTAAAAATTCTTTTTCAGTAGTAGCATAATTTCTCTGGGCACTGTGTAGAGTTTTACTAGCATATTGGATAACATTTAATTTCGTATCAACTCTTTGTCCTAGAACAGCACCTACAACATAATCACTAGCATCACACATAATTTCAAAGGGTAAATTCCAATCAGGTGGCTAAACAATAGGTGCAGAAATCAAGGCTTTCTTAAGTATTTCAAATGCTTCTACACAATCATCATCAAAGACAAAAGGAACATCTTTTTGTAAGAGATTAGTCAGAGGCCTAGAAATTTTAGAGAAGTCCTTAATGAACCTCCTATAAAAACCGGCATGACCAAGGAAACTTATTATACCATTATTGTCTTTAGGACACGGCATCTTTTCAATAGCATCAACTTTAGATTTATCAACTTCAGTACCTCTTTCAGAAATTTTATGCCCCAAGACAATACCTTCATTAACCATAAAGTGTCCAATTCAAGACAATATTAGTTCTTCACATCACTGCAAAACTCGACCAAAGTTGCTTAAGAAATCATCAAAAGAAGTTCCATATACGGAAAAATCATCCATGAAAGTCAGATAATATAGCAGTCATACATCTTTGATAGGTAGTAGGTGCATTGCATAAACCAAAAGGCATACGTCTATAAGCAAAGGTACCGAAAGGGCAAGTAAAAGTAGTCTTTTCTTGATCATCTTTTGACACAAGTATTTGAGAGAAACCAGAATAACCATCTAGAAAGCAAAAATGTGTATGTTTGGATAATCTTTCTAGCATTTGATCAATAAAAGGTAAAGGGTAATGATCCTTTTTAGTAGATTTGTTTAGTTTGCGAAAATCAATTACCATTCTATAACCTGTAACAATTCTTTGTGGGATCAATTCATCTTTATCATTAGGAACAACAGTAATACCTCCCTTCTTAGGGAAACAATGGACAGGACTTACCCAATCGACTATCGACAGGGATAAATTATACCTGCCTCCGGAAGCTTTAGTATTTCTTTTCTTACCACTTCTTTCATCTTAGGATTTAACCGTTGTTGGTGATCAACAACTGGTTTGGTGTCTTTCTCCAATTTTATTTTGTGCTGGCATAGAGTGCGACTAATGCCCTTAAGATCATCAAGAGTATATCCAATAGCAGCTCGGTGTTTCTTTAGAGTTTTTAATAATTTATCTTCTTCTTTCTCTGAAAGGTTAGCACTAATAATAACAGGATATATCTTCTTTTCATCAAGATAAGCATATTTAAGAGTATCAGGTAATGGTTTAAGATCAAACACGGGATCACCCTTGGGTGGAGGAGGATCCCCTAGAATTTTAACAGGCAAGTTGAGTTTCAAGATAGCTCCTTGTTTAAAGAATACTTCATCTATTTCCCTTCTTTCATTCATAAATATATCATTTTCATGGTTTAGCAAATATTGCTCTAAAGGATCATTAGGAGGCACGGCAATAGAAGCAAGACCAATAATTTCATCTTTACTAGGCAATTCTTTATCATGGGGTTGTCTACGAAATTTAGCAAAATTAAACTCATGAGACATATCCCCTAAACCAATAGCAACAACATCCTTTTTGCAATCTATATTAGCATTAACAATGTTCAAGAAGGGACTACCAAATATAATGGGACAAAAGTCATCTTGTGGGGAGCCAAGAACAAGAAAATCAGTAGGATATTTAACTTTCCCACACAAGACTTCAACATCTCTAACAATCCCAACTGGTGAAATAGTATATCTATTGGAAAGCTTAATTGTAACATCAATCTCTTCTATCTCAGCAGGTGCAATATCATGCATAATTTCTTTGTATAAGGTATGAGGTATTGCACTTGCACTAGCACCCATATCACACAAGCCATGATAACAATGATCTCCTATTTTAACAGAAACAACAAGCATGCCAACAACAGCACTATCTTTACCCTTAGTATCGGGTCTAGCAATTCTAGCAGCTTCATCACAGAAGTAAATAACATGCCCATCAATATTATCGGCCAAGAGATCTTTAACCATAGCAATACTAGGTTCAACTTTAATTTGCTCAGAGGGTGTAGGTGTTCTAGTATTACTCTTACGAACCACAGTTGAAGCTTTAGCATGATCCTTTATTCTAACAGGGAAAGGTGGTTTCTCAATATAAGCGGTAGGAACAATAGGATCAAGCCATAGCCTCACGAGCGCCCCCTAGTGGAGCCTGGCCACCCGTCGTTGCTGAAGTGTGATACGTCTCCGTCGTATCTACTTTTCCAAACACTTTTGCCCTTGTTTTGGACTCTAACTTGTATGATTTGAATGGAACTAACCCGGACTGACGCTGTTTTCAGCAGAACTGCCATGATGTTGTTTTATGTGCAGAAAACAAAAGTTCTCAGAATGACCTGAAACTCCACGGAATGTCTTAGAAAAAATAATAAAAATTTCTCACCAAAGATGAAGACCAGGGGGCCACACCGTGTCCACGAGGGTGGGGGGCGCGCCCCCCTCCTGGGCGCGCCCCCTACCTCGTGGGCCCCCTGGAGACCTTCCGACGCCAACTCCAACTCTATATATTGGCTTTCGGAGAGAGAAAAATCAGAGAGAAGAAATCATCGCGTTTTATGATACGGAGCCGCCGCCAAGACCTAAAACCTCTCAGGAGGGCTGATCTGGAGTCCGTTCGGGGCTCCGGAGAGGGGGATTCGTCGCCGTCGTCATCATCAACCATCCTCCGTCACCAATTTCATGATGCTCACCGCCATGCGTGAGTAATTCCATCGTAGGCTTGCTGGACGGTGATGGTTTGGATGAGATCTATCATGTAATCGAGTTAGTTTTGTTAGGGTTTGATCCCTAGTATCCATTATGTTCTGAGATTGATGTTGCTATGACTTTGCTATGCTTAATGATTGTCACTAGGGCCCGAGTGCCATGATTTCAGATCTGAACCTATTATGTTTTCATGAATATGTGTGTTCTTGATCCTATCTCACAAGTCTATAGTCACCTATTATGTGTTATGATCCGACAACCCCGAAGTGACAATAATCGGGATACTTCTCGGTGATGACCATAGTTTGAGGAGTCCATGTATTCACTATGTGCTAATGCTTTGTTCCGGTTCTCTATTAAAAGGAGGCCTTAATATCCCTTAGTTTCCATGAGGACCCCGCTGCCACGGGAGGGTAGGACAAAAGATGTCATGCAAGTTCTTTTCCATAAGCATGTATGACTATATTCGGAATACATGCCTACATTATATTGATGAATTGGAGCTAGCTCTGTGTCACCCTATGTTATGAATGTTATATGATGAACCGCATCCGGCATAATTATCCATCACCGATCCAATGCCTACGAGCTTTCCATATACTGGTTTACGCTTATTTACTTTCCCGTTGCTATTGTTACAATCACTACAAAACACCAAAAATATTGCTTTTGCTTCCATTACTCTTTTGTTACCGTTACCACTACTGTCATACTACTTTGCTACTAAACAATTTGCTGCAGATATTAAGTTATCCAGGTGTGACTGAATTGACAACTCAATTGCTAATACTTGAGAATATTCTTTGGCTCCCCTTGTGTCGAATCAATAAATTTGGGTTGAATACTCTACCCTCGGAAGCTGTCGCGATCCCCTACACTTGTGGGTTATCAAGACTAATTTCTGGCGCCGTTGCCGGGGAGCATAGCTCTATTCTTTGAGTCACTTGGGATTTATATCTGCTGGACACTATGAAGAACTTGAAAGATGCTAAGACAAAATTTATCCCTCAACTACGAGGGAGGTAAGGAACGCCATCTAGCTCGCACTTGATTCACCTTACATTATGAGTAAGCTTGCGACACCTAAACCTGCTTCGCTATTAGCTCGATATTTAGCATGTTATTGATGATGCCACTTCTGCTATGCATGATACTTATGATGAAACTACTTCTATGCTTGATACTACTGTGCCTCTTGGTGAATTTCTTGACGAACAAATTTCTAGGGCTAGAGAGAAAGAAACTATTGAAACTGATAATATTGATGAAAGTGGTGATGAGGATATGCCTGCTATTCCTGAGGGTTATGTTTTTGATGTAGAATCTTCTGCAGCTATTTTTGCCTGCAAAGATAGATACGAACTTAAGAGGCTGTTAGTTAAATGGAGTAAAGAATCTCTTAGAGATAGAATGAAACATGACCCTGCTTTTGCTACTTCACCTATTTGTGTTCCCAATAAGGATTATGAATTCTCTGTTGATCCTGATATAATTACTTTGGTTGAATCTGATCCTTTCCATGGCTATGAATCTGAAACTGTTGTGGCACATCTTACTAAATTGAATGATATGGACACCCTGTTCACTAATGATGAGATATCTCGCTACTTTTATATCCTTAAAATATTTCCGTTCTTATTAAAGGGTGATGCTAAGATATGGTTTAATTCTCTTTATCATGTTTGTGTGCGTAGTCCCCAGGATATGATTTATTACTTCTCTGCTAAATATTTCCCTTCTCATAAGAAACAAGCTGCTTTAAAGGAAATATACAACTTTGTGCAAATTGAAGAAGAGAGTCTCCCACAAGCTTGGGGAGGCTTCTCTGAGTTATAATGCTTTGCTGATCATCCTCTTCGAAAAATGAAATACTTGATATCTTTTATAATGGATTAACCGATGCTTCCAGAGATTACCTGGATAGTTGTGTTGGTTCTCTTTTCAGGGAAAGAACACCGGATGAAGCTGAAATTCTATTGAATAATATGTTGAAAAATGAAAATAATTGGGCACTTCCTGAGCCAATTACTGAGCCTATTCCTAAACCAACTCCGAAGAAGAGAGGTGTTTTATTTCTCAATCCTGAAGATATGCAAGAGGCAAAGAAATCTATGAAAGAAAAAGGTATTAAAGCTGAAGATGTTAAGAATTTACCTCCTATTGAAGAAATACATGGTCTTAATCTACCGCCTGTTGAAGAAACATATGATCTTGATCCATTACCTATTGAAGAACCTCCTGGTCCCAATAACCCGACACAGGTAGTAAAGGTATATTCTCTCTATAGATTTGATGAAGGTGATATTCCTCACTATAAGTCTGCTAGACAATGCTTGGATGAGTTCGATAATTTTATTGTCAAACAAGAAAATTTTAATGCTTATTTTGGTAGACAGTTGAAATATGATTCCGATATGATTAAACACTTGAGTGATTATATGGCTAATGTTAGATGCGAACTTAAACTCATTAGTAAACATGCTTCTATGGTTACCACTCAAGTAGAACAAGTACTTAAGGCTCAAAAAGAATTGCTCGTTGAAATGAATAGTAAGAAAAATGATTAAGCTGTTAGAGTGGCTACTAGAACTGGTAGAATGACTCAGGAACCTTTGTATCCTGAAGGCCACCCTAAGAGAATTAGCAAGATTCTAAGAGAAATAATACTGATACACCTAGTTCTTCTAAAAGGAAGAAAAATAAAAATGATAGGACGTTGCAAACTTCTAGTGAACCTATTGCTAAACCACCTGATAATCCAAATGATATATCTATTTCTGATGCTGAAACACAATCTGGTAATGAACATGAACCTAGCGAAAATGTTAATGATGATGTTCATGATGATGCTCAACCTAGTAATGATAATGATGTAGAACTTGAACCTGGTGTTGATCTTGATAACCCACAATCAAAGAATCAACGTTATGATAAGAGAGATTTTGTTGCTAGGAAACATGGTAAAGAAAGAGAACCATGGGTTCAGAAACACATTCCTTTTCCTCCCAAACCATCCAAGAAAAAGGATGATGAGGATTTTGAGCGCTTTGCTGAAATGATTAGACCCATCTTTTTGCGTATGCGATTAACGGATGTGCTCAAAACAAATCCTTATGCTAAGTATATGAAGGATATCATTACCAATAAGAGAAAGATACGGAAGCTGAAATTTCCACCATGCTTGCTAATTATACTTTTAAGGGTGGAATACCAAAGAAACTTGGAGATCCAGAGTACCCACTATACCATGCTCCATTAAAAGAAATTATGTTAAAACTGCTTTATGTGATCTTGGAGCGGTGTTAGTGTTATGCCTCTCTCTTTATATCATAGACTTGATTTGAATAAGTTGACACCTACTGAAATATCTTTGCAAATGGCTGATAAATCAACTGCTATACACTGCCGGTATTTGTGAGGATGTGCTGTTGTGGTTCCAAACGTTACTATTTTAACGGACTTTGTTATTCATGATATTCCCGAGGACGATAGTATGTCTATTATTCTTGGAAGACCTTTTCTGAATACTGCAGGGGTTGTTATTGATTGCAACAAAGGCAATGTTACTTTTCATGTTAATGGTAATGAGCATACGGTACACTTTCAAAGGAAACAACCTCAAGTTTATAGCATCAATTCTATTGGAAAAGGTCCATCGATTATTTTTGGAGGTTTTGAATTTCATCTTCCTACTGTCGAGAAGAAATATCATATTCTTATTATAGGGGATGTGCATATCCCCGTTGAGGTAACATAGTGTTATTCGAAATTTCTCCGGTTCCATGTTAGTCGGAATGAGCTTGTTAACAAGACCTGATCAACCTTGTTAGTGGATTCCTTTTGATGAGCATGAGACGGACGAAACTAGAAGCACAACCTTCTGTACCCTCTTTATACTTTCTGTTATTTAGTTGAAATAAAGTAAAAATAGTATTTTTCTTTATGTTTCCTGATTTATCCGTGCAATATAAAATTATCCTGAAAAAAAGTCCTCAGAATGCTATGCCAATTTAATATGATTTTTTCGGGAATATTTGAGGATTTACTGTGCAAAAATTACCGCGGGGGGGAGCTGCCACCTGGCCACGAGGGTGGAGGGTGCGCCCTACCCCCCAGGGCGCGCCCCCCTGCCTCGTGGGCCCACGGTGGCCCTCCTCCACTTATTCCTGCACCCATCCTCTTCTTCTTCCTCCCACAAACACGAAAAACCAGCTCAAACACGAGTTCCAGCCCCCGTTGCTGTGATTTTCGATCTCGTTTCTCAAAGCACCTCTCACAAAACTGCTTGGGGAGATTGTTCCTTGGTATGTGACTCCTCCATTGGTCCAATTAGTTTTTCTTCTAGTGCTTTATTCATTGCAAATTTGTGCTGCATAGGTGACCATGTTCTTGAGCTTGCATGTCAAATTTATATGGTTCCAAGTAGTTCTAATGCATGATAAAGGCTCTAGGCACTTGTAGGAGTAGTTGCTATCAATTTTATTGAAGTTGGTTTACTTTTGTTTGAAGTTACTAAAAATTTCAGATTATTTCAGAAAATAATGAAGAGACTTTTGAGGGGCTCGTCGAGCCGAAGCTCGAAGGAAAAACAAAAGGAAGAAGCATAGAAGCCCAAATATAATTTGCCTCGCACCGCGGAGGTCCGGCTGTGTGAATGGCCTTCCGATGACTTCTTGAGGAGAGCCGGGATTTATGAGGATTTCTATTCACTAATTGGGAACGCTGGCCTCACCGACTTCCTCCGCGACCAACGTCATCAGTATCTCTTACTCACTAATACTTCCGTGCAAAACTTCTACTATTTTCCTAAGGAATCACCTCCTTCAGTAGAGTTTCATTTATATGACGTTGTTAAAAAGATGCCATTAGCTAAATTTTGCGACGTTTGCAAAATACTCTTTGAGGGTGCCTTAGATGAACCACACCGTAATGAAGTGGAAGCTTTTATTAACACTATCACTGTGGGAGAAACCAGGAAGGTTTCTGATGCAAGAATCACTAGCATACATTTTCCTGTTTTACACTATTTTGCCTTATTTGCTAGTCGTTGCTTGATTGGTCGCGGAAACTGTGGAAACCTTAGTGTTCCTAATATTATCATTTTGTTCCATGGTCTATACCGCAATAACTCTGTCAGTATGGGTGGAATTGTTGCTAGACGGTTAAGTCTGAACCGTACTAAGGATCCCATCTTTGGAGGCATTTATGCTTCACGCCTAGCTGAATATTTTGGCATACCTATTAGGCATTTTGAGAAAGAAGAAAAATTGTTGTCTAGTGCTTATCTAGATTATAAGAGTATGCTAGCACATGATTTTATTGTTAAGAGTCGTGAAGGGGAGCTCAAATATAAATTGTACTTTGATAAACATCACCCTGAGACTATCACTTTGCCTGCTCCTTCTTTGTTTAACTTGTCTGCAGGTCCTTACCTCGTTCCGTGGGCGGCCGTTCAAGCCTATCGGAATCCTGCACCAGCCCCGGAGTCGGAACCATAATACGAGCATCCACGCCAGTCTGTTTATTCTTGGGATCCAGAGGCGGTTGCCAGCCAGTGGCAGTCAGAGTCCTCTTCATCACAATACGACCCCAGCTACACCTACGGGTATCCACCAGGCCATCCCTGGCAATGAACCAACTTAGGCCAA
Source organism: Aegilops longissima (assembly GCA_021605205.1). NCBI lineage: Eukaryota > Viridiplantae > Streptophyta > Magnoliopsida > Poales > Poaceae > Aegilops > Aegilops longissima. The sequence continues at coordinate 375,577,132 of CM038681.1, forward strand.
AAGCCTAAGCTTGGGGGAGTACGTATTTCCCACCGACATTACATTTATGTTCACACACACTCATTGCTAGATGTCGGTGCTCATACTCTTTCACTGTAATATCCATGCTAGTTTATTTCCTTTTTCCTGCTTTCTTCTTGTGTGTTTGTTAAACTTTAAGAAAAACAAAAAAATTAGTAGTACTTTACTTTTCCTGCTATAGTAGTATTAATTAAAAAGAAAACCCAAAAATATTTCATGTTCTTCTTTTGCTTGTTGGGTGCTTTCCCGTGTAAATAGTTTTATTTGTTTTCTTTTCTTTGGGGGTCGATAGGAGAAGACCATGATTAAATTGTTGACGTGGCTCTTATATGCTTTATTGTTGATTTAACCAAGAGCCCATATTGCCTTGTCTTCTCATGTTTATTGAATGCTCGTAGATTCCAGCTTAGTCCAATGCACGTGCACTTTATTATTATTCACATCGGTCGGTCGTGCAAGTGAAAGGCAATTATGATGATATATGATGGACTGACTGAGATGGGAAAGCTGGTATGAACTCGACCTCTCTTGTTTTTGTAAATATGATGAGTTCATCATTCTTGATTCAGCTTATTATGAATAAACATGTTTGCAATGACAATTAGAGATTATAGTTGCCTGTGCCATGCTTGATTAGCTATGAGTTATAATGGTTTACCTTGCGAGCCAACATGCTATTAGAATGATTATGATGTGGTATGATGGGATGGTATCCTCCTTTGAATGAATTCAGTGACTCGACTTGGCACATGTTCACGCATGTAGTTGAATCAAATCAACATAGCCTTCACGATATTTATGTTCATGGTGGATTATATCCTACTCATGCTTGCATCCAATGTTTATTAATTTTAGTGCATGTTCATGACTGTTGTCGCTCTCTAGTTGGTCGCTTCCCAGTCTTTTGCTAGCCTTCACTTGTACTAAGCGGGAATACTGCTTGTGCATCCAATCCCTTAAACTCCAAAGTTATTCCATATGAGTCCACTATACCTTCCAATATGCGGTATCTACCTGCCATTCCAAGTAAATTGGTATGTGCCAAACTCTAAACCTTCAAATAAACATTCTGTTTTGTATGCTCGAATAGCTCATGTATCAACTAGGGCTGCCCTTCTTCCATGTTAGGCGGCTTATTCTCAAGAGGAGTGGACTCCGCTCCTCACTCACGAGAAAATGGCTGGTCACCGGGATGCCCAGTCCCATGCTTTATGCAAACTAAATCAAAATAATTGCAAACAAAACTCCCCCTGGGGCATGTTGATTGTTGGAGGCACTCGTTGTTTCGAGCAAGCCATGGATTGATGCTTGTTGGAGGAGGGGGAGTATAAACTTTACCATTCTGTTTGGGAACCGCCTATAATGTGTGTAGCATGGAAGATATAGTCGTCTCTTAGTTGTTATGTTGACAATGAAAGTATGCCGCTCAAAATATTATTTATCTCTATTTCAAAACCGAGCTCTAGCACCTCTACAAATCCCTGCTTCCCTCTGCGAAGGGCCTATCTATTTACTTTTATGTTGAGTCATCACCCTCTTATCAAAAGCACTAGCTGGAGAGTGCAGCTGTTATTTGCATCCATTACTATTAATTTATATTGGGTATGACTACGACTGGATCTCTTTCACCATGAATTACAATGTCTAGTCAGTCCTTGGTCTTTAAAGGTGCTTTGCATTTATGTTTTGCGGTCGCAGAAAGGGCTAGCAAGATACCATCTTGTTATATCATATTATGATTGTTTTGAGAAAGTGTTGTCATCCGAGATTTATTATTATGACTCGCTAGTTGATTATGCCATTGATATGAGTAAACATGAGACCTGAGAATTATTGCAAACATGGTTAGTTATAATCTTTGCTGAAAACATGAATGCTGTCTTGACATATTTACAACAACAAGAGCAAACAGAGTTTGTAAAAGTTTTTCTTTTTCTCTTTCAGTTTGTCAACTGAATTGCTTGAGGACAAGCAAAGGTTTAAGCTTGGGGGAGTTGATACGTCTCAATCGTATCTACTTATCCAAACACTTTTGCCCTTGTTTTGGACTCTAACTTGTATGATTTGAATGGAACTAACCTGTACTGATGCTGTTTTCAGCAGAACTGCCATGATGTTGTTTTATGCGCAGAAAACAAAAGTTCTCGGAATGACCTGAAACTCCACGGGACGTCTTAGAAAAAATAATAAAAAATCCTGGCCAAAGATGAAGACCAGGGGGGCCACACCCTGTCCACGAGGGTGGGGGCGCCCCCCAACCTCCTGGGCGCGCCCCCTACCTCGTGGGCCCCCTAGAGACCTTACGACGCCAACTCCAACTCTATGTATTAGCTTTCAGAGAGAAAAAATCAGAGAGAAGAAATCATCGCGTTTTACGATACGGAGCCACCGCCAAGCCCTAAAACCTCTCGGGAGGGCTGATCTGGAGTCCATTCGGGGCTCCGGAGAGGGGGATTCGTCGCCGTCGTCATCATCAACCATCCTCCATCACCAATTTCATGATGCTCACCGCCGTGCGTGAGTAATTCCATCGTAGGATTGCTGGACGGTGATGGGTTGGATGAGATCTATCATGTAATCGAGTTAGTTTTGTTAGGGTTTGATCCCTAGTATCCATTATGTTCTGAGATAAATGTTGCTATGACTTTGCTATGCTTAATGCTTGTCACTAGGGCCCGAGTGCCATGATTTCAGATCTGAACCTATTATGTTTTCATGAATATATGTGTGTTCTTGATCCTATCTTGCAAGTCTATATTCACCTATTATGTGTTATGATCCGACAACCCCGAAGTGACAATAATCGGGATACTTCTCGGTGATGACCTTAGTTTGAGGAGTCCATGTATTCACTATGTGCTAATGCTTTGTTCCGGTTCTCTATTAAAAGGAGGCCTTAATATCCCTTAGTTTCCATGAGGACCCCGCTGCCACGGGAGGATAGGACAAAAGATGTCATGCAAGTTCTTTTCCATAAGCACGTATGACTATATTCGGAATACATGCCTACATTACACTGATGAATTGGAGCTAGTTCTGTGTCACCCTATGTTATGACTGTTATATGATGAACCACATCCGGCATAATTATCCATCACCGATCCAATGCCTATGAGCTTTCCATATACTGGTTTACGCTTATTTACTTTCCCGTTGCTATTGTTACAATCACTACAAAACACCAAAAATATTTATTTTGCTTTCATTACTCTTTTGTTACCGTTACCACTACTATCATACTACTTTTCTACTAAACACTTTGCTGCAGATATTAAGTTATCCAGGTGTGACTGAATTGACAACTCAGTTGCTAATACTTGAGAATATTCTTTGGCTCCCCTTGTGTCGAATCAATAAATTTGGGTTGAATACTCTACCCTCGGAAGTTGTTGCGATCCCCTACACTTGTGGGTTATCACAGTGTCTTCAGGGGCGCCGTCTTGGTGCTACACCACCTCGATCAGCTGCGTGGCACCGCGTGGCAGGTCCTTGGCCTGGCGCCCCTCCCGGACGGCCACAAGCGCTACGCTGGCTGAGTGAGGCGTGGCGGCAGGTAGAGCACCAGGGGATCGAGAGGACGTGGCGCCACCATCACCGGCATGCTGGTGAGGTATCTCTTGAGGTCTTGAAACGCCGTGTTGGCCTAGGGAGTCCACTCGAACGGGCCCTTCTTCTTCATGAGCTTGAAGAATGGGAGGGCGCGCTCCCCCAGCTTGGAGATGAAGCACCCCAGCGAGGTCACGCAGCCTGCAAGCTTTTGCATTTCCTTGAGAGTCTGCGGCGGGCTCATATCTTCTATCGCTTTGACCTTCCCTGGGTTCACCTCGATTCCCCTGTGCGACACAAGGAAGCCCAGCAACTTACCTGAGGGGACGCCAAACACGCATTTCTCTGGGTTGAGCCGCAGGTCCACCTTGCGTAGGCTTGCGAAGGTCTCCTCCAGATCCTGGATTAGGGTCCTTGCCTCCTGAGATTTCACCACAATGTCGTCGACGTAGGCCTCGGCATTCCTCCTGAGCTGCCGGCCTAGGGCGATGTGCATCAGCCACTGGAAGGTCGCCCCAGTGTTACGCAACCCGAACGGCATGCAGGTGTAGCAGTATACCCCACACGAGGTTAAGAAAGCTGTCTTCTCTATGTCCTGCATCGCCATCTTGATCTGGTTGTAACCTGAGAAGGCATCTAGGAAACACAGCAGGTCGCACTCGGCGGTGGAGTCGATGATCTGATCAATGCGCGGAAGCGGGAACGGGTCTTGAGGGCAGGCCTTGTTGAGGTTGGTGAAGTCGACGCACATGCGTTCCTTCCCGCCCTTCTTGGGAACGACGACCGGGTTCGCCAGCCACTCCGTGTACCGAACCTCGCGGATGACACCTGCTTCTTGTAGTTTGCGGGTCTCCTGGACGATGAAGGACTACTTCTCTGTGGACTGTCGTCGTGCCTTCTGCTTCACCGGGCGCACATTAGGGCACACCCTCAGGTGATGCTCGATTATCCCCCTCGGGACCCCAACCAGCTATTTGGGCTCCCAGGCGAATACCTCCTTGTTCGCACGCAGGAAATTCACCAATGCCTCTTCTTGGTCAGGGGCGAGGTCGGCACCTACGGTGAAGGTGGCTCCCGAGGCCCCGTCCTCGTCGACCGGTACCTGCTTCGTCTTAACCCGATCTTGAGAGAATAACTGCTTCTTCTTCACTGGCGTAGCCCGTAGGCCCCAGGTGTTGTTTCGTCCGTGGGGCGTGCTGCCGCTGCGGCCCTAAAGGCGAGCTTGAGGGTCGTCAGGGTCTCCTTGGTGTCTCCAGCCACGGTGAGGACGCCGCTGCTCCCTGGCATCTTCATGAGGTTGTAGGCAGGATGGGTTTCCGCCATAAACTCAACTAGGGCTAGGTACCCGAGGATGGCTTTGTACGGGAAGCTGATGCGAGCGAAGTCAAAGTCGATGAGCTCGGTGCGGTAGTTGTCGCGGGTGCCGAAGGTCATGGGGAGGCGGATCCGACCGTGCAGCACGTGGAGCAAGCCGAAAGCCTCTACAGAGAGCACGTTGAGGCCAGCTCCGCCATCTATGAGGGTCTTGGTAACCGCTACGTTGCAGATGGTGGGTGTGCAGAGCATCGGGAGCGTGCCCGAGCCCGTGGTGGTCGCCGGATGGTCCCCGAGTCGAAGGTGAGGTCGGCCTTGGGTACCGCCCATCCCGGAGGAGCCCCCTGCTGCACATGGGCGGCGCCCATTTGGCGGAAGAACTGCTTGACGTGGCGATCCGTGGGTGGCGCCTACAAACCACCGAGGATGGCTGCAACGGCGACGGGCGTTGGTGCCGCGAAACGCATGACGTAGAGGTCGCGCAGCTCCTCCCAGGAGGCCGCGGAGGATCCTGGCAGATTGAGCAACCAGGCGCGTGGCACGCCGGTGAGGGCCATGGGAAACCAGTTGGACATGACCTTGTCGTCGCCTCTGGCTACCCGAATGGCCTCCTCATACACCTGGAGGAAGGCTGCTAGATCCGCCGCACCAACGTAACAAGGTGGCATCTCTGGCTTGAACTTGTGCGGCCACTTCACCTGCCGCAAGGCGGGGGCGAAGGCCCGGAGCCCCACAGCGTCTATGCGTGCCACGCTGGCCTGGCCGGAGGAACGGTGCTCTCCATGTGAGCTAAACAGGGAGGTGAAGCGGGCGAGGAAGCAAGGCGGACGGAGAGGCGGAGCTTCGACGCACCCCTACCTGGCGCGCCAAATGTCGGGTTCAGGGTTCCGCAGACCCTTGAGAGGTTCTGTGGCACCCTGATCCGCATGGAGCAGTGGGCCTTCACATGTCAGCCCAGGATAACACCTGACGCATGACAGGTCCATGATACAACATTCCGGTACAATAATATTCATCAAATACACACACACACACACACACACACACACACACACACACACACACACACACACACACACACACACACACACACACACACACACACACACACACACATATATATATATATATATATATATATATATATATATATATATATATATATATATATATATACATCATTGATGAATACAATTATCTGGCGTAGCTCTAAGGCTATTTAAATGGCAGCGGAAGTCTTGGTTTAGCAGCATAACAACTCTGGCTGGGCTCCATAACTCACAGGACTGGCAAGGTTACGGCCTAGCACGACCACTCAAGCAAACAATCCAGACACGACCTACAAACTGGCATGACACGCCAGGTCAGTACATTGAATGTACTTGGAAGACAACCAATTATATAGCATCCAAACAAGCAGAAGACAAAGCAAGAACCAATTGCATGCAGCAACCTATCTCATATCAATTACTAAACATGGCATTATATAGATCAACTAAGCATGAACAATATCATAGCGTCTACTAACATGGCAATAACATGGCATATCAAAACATGCTTCTAACATGGCAATAGCAAAACATAGCATATCATCTCAATCATGGCATAATTTAGCATCTCAACCAAAGCATGGCATGGCGTCATGAAACTATGCTGAAAATAAACTACCGGTCATATCTAATGCAGACATAACAAATGTTAACTTTATGCAACCATCTTCTGTTCTGCCATGGTTCTTTAAATGCCACCATATTACTCATGCAATGCAACCAAACTTGTGCACCGAGTCTCGCTGACTCTCTTACCAATGGGTTGCCTCGCAACCGAATGGTGAGCATGACGAATAACAAACGGAACCATACTCGGTTCAACGGGTTACCTTGTAACCAAACGGTGATCACTCACGGATCACAAACGGAACCACACTTGGTTCAAAACTCACCAAGACCTCATCTCGTGATCATATCAAAACATCGTCGTGACTTCTCACGACTATCCCATAGTCCAAGTCGCCACATTCTTGTCATCACATATTTATTTATCAACTTAGTTATTTCAGGTTTATCCTCCATTTTGACCAAGACCCGATAGTGTGACCTACTACGAACTGTGTTGCTATTGATAGACTTAATAAACACTCTGCAGAGGTAGCGCACTGTACCCACACCACGGAACCCATGGCCTCGCACTCCCATTCAGGTGGACAAACGGTGTTCCGACAAAACCGACCTACTTCCATGACACTCTCCCGGCCACTCCGACCAACGCCCCTTTTGGGTTCAGTCTTGGGTGGCCCCGTACCTACCAAAGGCACCAACAGCCACCATCGTGGCAAAACAAAATGGTCCCAAACAAGGACATGAGCTCAAAACCAAACCCAGGCACACAAGGCTTATGTCCACCTACCTGATCAGGGTAGCGCGCACCCATAACCTTCCCTCGTTGGAGGCACCAGCGAGAGGCACAACAATAGATCGCACTAAGGCCTTCCCACAAAGGCAAATGTGGCTGCACTAAAGAAGTTTGATTTTGTGGCACTATGACTCGATCCCATCGATGACGGAGGAGGTTTGTTGTTATTAAGTCATCTTATTAACTTGTCCATCATCATGAGCATATTTAACATGAATGCAACAATGAGCATGTAGCATACAAATGCATGGACAAAATGTCAAACTTCTCAAGTGCACAACTATAGCATAAAGAACATGACAATACCAAGTACTAGCATATCAACGGTGCATTACAATCATCATAGCATTTTATAACGATGACATGAAAATAAAGTAGAGTAGTGACATGGCATTAACAATATAAACATTCTAATTAACATGGCAAAAGATATTATGAAAACACAAGCATGCATGATAAGCATAACGGAATAACTGCAAACGAAAACGGTAAGAAACAACTGCAACTACACACACACAAGGTGCAAGCAAAGTCAACATGCAAGTTCGGGGCTCATGATAAGAGGTTGGCTTGCCTAGGGGTCGACAAATACTCCGGGAAGAAGTGTGAAACGATCGCGGAAAAATTTGCCGGAAACTGTTCTCTCTCGGAGGGGGCTGTTTACGAGCAAGGGCAAAATGGTCATTTTCACTATGTGAAAACATTATGAAGATGGTACCAATGGAAAGAGCTCGACGAATAGAGAACGTGAGCGTTGGAATCACCTCAATCGGAGTTAAGAGCGCAAAGTTGTGGCCGTTTACTTTTTAGGTAGAAAAGAGGCTTAAACAGTGAACGTTCACAAAATAAGCACTCTGGCGGGCGGGCTGAAAAAGAGAAAGCGCATTCTCAGAAATACGCCTTCGGATAAGTGAAAACGCATTTTGATCTAAAGAAGCACGAGAATATGCTTTCGGACAACTGAAGACGTAATCCAGAGGATTACGCCTCCACTTATCCACATCAGCGTACCTGGTCAATGCCTCTGTTAGACTGGCAGGTGGGCTTCGCGGGCGGTGGGGCCCGCCTGGCCCTGGCTTCTTCTTCCTCCCGCGCGGGAGCAAGCGTGGCCGAGGGAGGAGATCGCCTCGACGGCGACTACCGGCGCGTCCGGCCACGGCAGTGGACGGGCGACCTACCCAGGGATCCGCACAGAGAGGCGCATCTCCGGGTGGTGGTCACTACCGTCGAGGAGCACCAGAGAAGGGGCTGCAGGGCCCGCGGCGGAGAGGGGCTTCGGGCTCGGGTGGCCACGATGCTCCAGTGAGGGAAATGGAGGGGCGGCGGGTCGGTAAGGGTCCCCGGAGAGTGGCGCGTCCCGTGGAGGGCTTGGACGGGGCAGGGGACGGCCGGAGAGAGGGGTTGGGCACGGAGGCCGTTGGGGAACTCCGGCTAAATTGCCGGGCTCCGGCAAGGGATTCGGCTGGGCACGGGCACTGGGTGGACCAGAGGGAGTGGGGAGGAGGTCTGGAGGGCTGGCTTGCTCGGGGAGGGTCGCGGACGGGCTATTTATAGTCGGACGAGGAACACCCAAGTCGGGCACCGCCGAGTGCGTCCGGCCGAGGCTCTGCCGGCTGCAGCAGTCACTGGGGGGCACGGGAAGCTGACGAGGAGGAAGCGGATGCGGCGCAGAGGCTCACAGAGACGAGCAGAGCTCGAGGACAAGAGGAGGAAAAAGACACGGAGGGGAAGACGACGGGCTCACAGGCGCTCACTGTGCGGCCATTGAAACAGCTCGCCGGAGAAGAAAATGGAGGGGGCCAGAGGTCCAGGGGGAAGACGACGTCGAGGGGGAGCTGTTGGGCATCAAGGAGGAGGCCAGAGCCGGTCGGAGCAGTGATGCCGACGAGAACCTTGGCAAGACCAGCGTTTTGGCTGGCTGCCCTAGTGGTCACCACGAACAAGGCGCGCTCTGGAGTTTTTACTGATGCCAACTCATGTCTACCGCGTAGTCCGTCGAAGATAGAGTGTTACTACGGTAAAGAAACGGGCAGAGACAAATGGAGCTGAGTAAACTAAGCTTCACAAGTTTGCTGTTGCAAACTTGGCCACATTCTAGAGATAAAACCAGAGAGGTTAAAAGGTAAAATTGATGTCTGGGAGGCTTAGAGTAGCAAGGACTACGGTCCTGCTAAGTTTGAGGTGATTTGGACAACTATTTAACATAGTTGCTGTTCAACTGCCAAATCTGGCCCAGAAGCCTAATCATGAAGAAGCTCTCACTAGGAGTGTTGGATTGGGCTGAAACTTGTCAAATCTTGATGATTTGGACATATATAGATGCTGAACAAATTTCATACCAGATGGAGTTTCCAAAATGGTACTTGTTTCATAAGCATCTCCTCTGTCCAGAAACTTGAGAAAAATCCTCAGGGCAAATGGCTAACTGAAATAAGCCAAAATCTTGTGGACATAGGTTATATGAGTAGGAGAAGACTTGGGAAAATTTTCAGCCATAATGGAGCAAGATAAAATATACTTGCTTCACAAACTGAAAATTTGGACAGAAACAAAGAATTGGTCCTGTGCTCACATAGTTCAATGGAATGAGATGAATCTTGGAGTAGTGCGATTATATGATCATTAGAGACTGGTGGAAAAGTTTCAGGTCATTTTGATCATTTATGAGGGTACTTCCTTCACAGACAAGCAATCTGAACAGAAACTTGAGAAAATTGCCAAGGAAGATTGGATAGATGGATTGAGCTGATTTTTGGTATCCAGCGGTGATTTATCAATGTTAATCACCCTGCCAAATGTGAGCTCAAATGGACCAAGGGTTCAAACACTTCCTTTGCAAAAATTTCAGACAGGGCTGAAACTTGCATTGGATCATGTGCCCAAACTTTGAAACATGGGTTTGGATGGAAATGGTGAATATATAGCAAGTACAAGCTCCAGAAATTATTTGGGAATTTTCCTTGCTATAAAAATGGTAGCTCCTTTGGAAAATGGCAGAAATGAAATATTGGCTTAAAATAGGAAAAGGCAATTTTCCTTATTTAATTATGGCCAATATTTTTGCAAGAGCTAGGATTAGGCATAAATATCATCTCCACCAATTTTTATGAATTTAGGAGATGGCTAGATATGCCTTTGGATTTTATTCCTCGGAAAGGCAAGAAAAGGAATAAATCATAATTCAAAAATATTGCATGGGACTTGGCAATATTTTTGCATATCCATGGGTTAGGAGGATAGGAGAGTCTCTGGGGACAAATGGATGATCAACAGATCAAGGAAAATGATGGCTCCTTTGTAATCACAAAGGCCATATTCAAATTCCAAAAATTTGGAATTAGGGTTTGAGAGGGTTGAGATGATGCAAATGAGGTCTTGCCACTGACAAAGACATGAGCAAGCTTTTGAAAGGTTGGAAATGGCAAGAATTCTCAGAGTCATCCAGCAAACTCAGGAATCAAATTTGAAAAATGATTGCCAGGAAGGAATAACAGCACAAAAATTGATAACCCAATTTTGGGGCTGTTACAGGTTCGAACTCTATGGTGTGTATGAAGAACTCTCTCTCCCCAGTCTGCCCGCTCAACGATTCCACGGCCTAGCTCGACGAACCCAAGGAACAAGAGACACAGGAATTTATCCTGGTTCGGGCCACCTTCGGTGTAATACCCTACTCCAGGTTTGTGGTGGATTGCCTCGAGGGGCTGAGGATGAACTAGTACAATGGATGAACAGCCTCAGGAGGTGAGGTGTTCTTGAGCTCGATGAGCTGGTGAGGTGGTCAGGGTGGAATGGCCCCGATTCGAGATGCCTTGCTATGGTGGTGGCTAAGCCCTATTTATAGTGGCCTTGGTCCTCTTCCCAAATGTAGGCGGGAAGGGATTCCACAACGGCCAAATTTGAAGGGAGACAACTAGTACAAGCTATCCTGACAAACGTAGTCTTCGCCTGCAAAAGGCTTTGGTGGTGACGCTGCAGTGGGATCCGCGATCACCTCCGTCCTGCCGTCCTGGCGGTCTTGGTCTCATTGCACTGATATGGAAACCTTTACCTGATGCCTTGGGACCCCGTGCATGCGCTTGCCTCCTTAGCACCAAAGAGGAAACTGGTACACTGCGCCCGCTGGCACCCACCTGGCCTTAATCGTCATGGCTCACATCATGTGAACCTTGCGAGGTGAACCTTGCATAGATATCTCCGCTCCTCGGTAGCCAACCTAGTGAGGCTGCCCCCAGGGAGGTCTTGGTGTCATCCGCCTCGCGAGGCTTGGCCCCTTGCGAGGGTCTTGAGTAGTTGCTTGCCGAAGCTGGGCTATATCGGGTCGTTGATGGAGCCACGCCACGGGCCGCAGGCAGGAAAGTCTGGGTACCCCCGTTCCCAGGACGCCGACACTCACACATGCAAAAGGAAAAAGGAAAACCCTCGCCCACGTCATCCTCACTCACTCGCAGCGGAATCCTCCACAACTCTGCGCCCTAAGCTCGACGGCTGTTGGCGGCGGCCGTAGGTCGCACTCCAAACGGCACGAGATTTCGCCCCCTACCGCTTTCCGCCGCTTATCTAGACCGACATTCTAGACTCTGGTCGACTGGGGTTTTCTGCAGGATTGGAGCGGGGATTTTTCTCATGGAGAAGGTAATCAACTTAGCGAAATATTCACGCATCTCTTATCGCAGTCAGTTCGTCGTTGTTAATCAACCAACGGAAATCATCGTGGAATCATTTTTGCTCTAGCTGATTCATGGGTGTTCACTCATGTGTCCACATTGCAAGCACAAATCGGGCAACTGTGGTCGTGGCCAGTCGGAAACGAAGTTCTATCTCACCATTCTGGATGACTTCAGGGAGCACTCGATATGTTCAATCTCAACCTACCACGGTCGGCATGGCCTAAATTTGTGAACATATACCGTCTGTTGCTACATTATCTATATAATTGCATCAAATCTTTGTTACATTATCTATTTTTAATTGTATATTTTTGTACTTTGCTTTCATCTACATATTGATCTGTTCTATCAGTGACTCCCATATTTGCATATTGCTTTGTTATTTCAATATATCTAATTTACGATCTTAATTTTCATTTCAAGCAGTACATCCCTTGCTTTGCAAGAACAGGAGTAGAAGGAAATCTTGGGCTTTACTTTGTTGATGACTCCCATGATGTCATATTGACAACGCAGCATGGATTTACAATGACGGTCACTCCTATTTTAATGCGGACCTTTGGAGAAAAATGGTCACTCCTATTTTAATGCGGACCTTTGGAGAAAAATGGACCAAGGCACAGGAGGGCTCTTCCTTTTCATTGACAAGATGTCGAGTCGTCGTGATTAAGCTGCTTCCAGTGGATAGTTGTGGTTGTTGGCCATCAGTCTCTTAAAATGTGCTAGCTGTTACCATATATGTTAAGTATGTAGATATGGACCATATGGTTGTTGGCCCTTAGCCTCTTAAAATTTGATAGTTGTTACTATGTTAAGTATGTAGATATGGACCATATGGTTGTCAAAACCGTGTTACTGAAGATCCTCCTTTTGTCGAATAGTGTAACCACTTTTTATATATATATATATATATATATATATATATATATATATATATATATATATATATATATATATATATATATATATATACTCAAATGATCTTACCCAAGTTCATAAATTTTCATGGAAAGTATTAGTATCGTACACGGTTCATTGAGTTTAAGCGTGTGCCCGATGTCCAGAAGGCATTTGAATATTAACTGTCCATATTGCAAATTCACACTCATGTTAACATAAGGAAACGTATGTGTAACATACTAATCATCGCACACGAGTACTCGCAGATGCATCGTGTGCGATACTCCTAGCCACCGCAAGCAACTAGTTTGCATTTTTCAAAGTTTTTTGTACACATAGAATCGCACACGAAGTAACTGTATTGACCGTCTGTGTTGTAATTTCTCATTGCAAATAGTTCATCCAAGTAGGCTATTTGCCACATATCACACACATCTTGTTTACACGACTCGTTTGTGTTCTTTTGGCTAATCGCAAATAGTTCATCCATGTGAAATGTATGTCGCATATCACACACATCTTGTTAAGTTGAACCGTTTCTGTTGTGTTCCCTAATCGACAACAGTTCGTCCGAGTGAACCCTATGCCGTATATCGCACACACATTGATATGGCTGCCCGTTTATGTTATTCTACCTCATCGCAAATAGTTTGAATGGATTAACCGTGTGTCCTGCATCGCACACACATTGATATGGCTGCCCATTTACATTGTTACGCCATCGCAAAGCAGTTGGAATGGATTAACCGTGTGCCCGCATCGCTGCATAAATAAAATCTGAACCGTGTTTGACGGATCTGCCATCGCATAAGCGTTTTGCACTTTTTGATGGTTTTTACACCATCGTTTGCAATTATTGCATCGCTCACAGTTTCGGCAAAGGGTCTCTGATCGTACTGTCGCGTTAGCAGTATCCTGCAGTAGTGATTGTTTCTTACGAGCAGGGAAATATTTTTCAGAGAAGTAGTAAATCATATCCTGGGGACTACGCACATAACCAGGAGCAAGAGAATTAAACCATAACTTAGCATCACCCTTTAACGAGAAAGGAAACAACTTAAGAATATAAGCGAATTTTTTCCTCATGGGCAAATAGGGTGGCTATATCATTGAATTTAGTAAGATGTGCCACAACAGTTTCAGATTCAAAACCATGGAAAGGATCGGATTCAACCAAAGTAATCAACTCAGAATCGACAGAGAATTCATAATCTTTATTAGTAACAAAGATAGGTGAAGTAGCAAACTTAGGATCATATTGCATTCTAGCATTCAAATACTTTTCTTTCCACTTGCATAATAATTTCTTAAGATCATCTCTATCCTTAGAAGCAAGAAAGTCCCTAGCTACCACTTCATCCTTAACATAATCCTCAGGCATAACAGGAAGTTCATATCTAGGAGAGCTAGTCTTATCAAGTGTTTCAAAGTTTTCAGTTTCAATAATTTCATCAGTTTCACAAATATCATCATCTTCAGCATAATCGATAGTTCTAACTCTAGCAAGATGTTCATCAAGTAATTCACCCAGTGGCACAGTTCTATCAAGCAAAGTAGTAGCATCATAAGCATCATTCATAGCAGAAGTAGCATCATCAATAACATGCGACATATCAGAATCAATAGCAGATGTAGGTGTCGCAAGCTTACTGAAAACAGAAAGTGAATCAAGTGCAGAGCTAGATGGCAGTTCCTTACCTCCCCTCGTAGTAGAGGTAAAAATCATGGTTCTAGTATCTTTCAAATTCCTCATAGTGATCAACAGATACAAATCCCAAGTGACTCACAAGATAGAGCTATGCTCCCCGACAACGGCGCCAAAAGAAAGTTCTTGATAACCCACAAGTATAGGGGATCGCAACAGTTTTCGAGGGTAGAGTATTCAACCCAAATTTATTGATTCGACATAAGGGGAGCCAAAGAATATTCTCAAGTATTAGCAGCTGAGTTGCCAATTCAACCACACCTGAAAAACTTAATATCTATAGCAAAGTAACAAAGTAATATGGAAGTAACGACAATGGTGGTAAAAGTAACAATAGCAGTTTTGTAGCAATTGTAAGAGTGGCAACGGCAAAGTAACGTAGAAAAGATCAATATGTGAAAAGCTCATAGGCAATGGATCAATGATGGATAATTACATCGGATGGCATTCATCATGCAACAGTTATAACCTAGGGTGACACAGAACTAGCTCCAATTCATCAATATAATATAGGCATGTATTCCGTATGTAGTCATACATGCTTATGGAAAAGAACTTGCATGGCATCTTTTTTTCTACCCTTCTAATGGAAACTAAGGGATATTAAGGCCTCCTTTTAATAGAGAACCGGACCAAAGCATTAGCACTTAGTGAATACATGAACTCCTCAAACTACGGTAATCACACGAAAGAATCACAATTATTGTCACCTTGGGGTATGCGGATCATAACTCGTAATAGGTGTCTACAACTTGCAAGATAGGATCAAGAACAAACATATATTCATGAAAACATAATAGGTTTAGACCTGAAATCATGGCACTCAGGCCCTATTGACTAGCATTAAGCATAGCAATGTCATAGCAACATCAATCTCAGAACATAGTGGATACTAGGGATCAAACCATAACAAAACTAACTCGATTACATGATAAATCTCATCCAACCCATCACCGTCCAACAAGCCCACGATGGAATTACTCACGCATGGCGGTGAGCATCATGAAATTGGTGATGGAGGAAGGTTGGTGGTGATGATGGTAAAGGATTCCCCTCTCCAGAGCCCTGAACGGACTCCAGAACTACCCTCCTGATGAAGAACGGAGGTGGCGGCGGCTCTGTATCGTAAAACGCGATGAATCCTTCTCTCTGATTTTTTTCTCCCCAAAAGTGAATCTATGGAGTTGGAGATGAGGTCGGTGGAGGTCCAAGAGACCCACAAGGAAGGGGGCGGGCCCTCCACCCTTGTGGACAGCCGATGGGTCCCCTCGGGTTGATTCTTTCCCCGATATTTTTTATTTATTCCCAAAATATTCTTCGTAAAGTTTCAGGTCATTCCGAGAACTTTTATTTCTGCACAAAAATAACACCAAGGCAATTCTGCTGAAAACAGTGTCAGTCCTGGTTAGTTCCATTCAAATCATGCCAATTAGAGTCCAAAACTAGGGGCAAAAGAGTTTGGAAAAGTAGATACGATGGAGACGTATCAGTATGTCGCGGACACCGGCTACGACATCAAGGCCGTCAACAGCGATGGCTTGACGCGGGCTATGTCTTAGGTTAAATGGGCCACCCCTAACCCATCGGATTCAACCGTCGTCGATCTCATCGAAGGCCCTGCCGCTGATATCCTCTGGCTCGTTGTCAAGAATTTGCCATCCTTCATCGCCATCGAGCCCCTTTTATCATTTTTGAAGGACACGTTCTGCGGCCCTGGCTTGGGATCCTCAGCTGCCAAGTGTGACCTCATCGACGGCGACCACGAGGAGGGCACCCTCTCCGGCTCTTCCAATGGGAAAGAGCTCATCTGCGACATTAGGGAGGGCACCCTACAAACGTGCTCTTCCAAGGGGAAGGGGCCCATGTGCGACAACATGATGCCCACCCAGAGTCCGTGCTCTCCGAGTGGGAAGGAGCCCATCTGTGACAAGTGAGGAAACTCATGATTTGTTTTGTCGTGCCTCTTCAAAGGGGGACACCCATGATTTGCTTTATCGATCCCCTTTTGTAGCGAGAATATGTCCAATTTTAATTGCTACATTTGGTTGTTTGCAATATGCCTTATTTATTTCAGTTATTCACAATGTGATGCTCTATATGTGCAACTATCTGATGTGCAGTACAATTCATCAATACCAGTTCAACGACCACATTTCTTTCCTGTTAAGCCTGGTATAGGTAATACACCCCCTCTTTTTCACTTTATGATGTTCAATTATACAATTTGATGTTTAAGCACGAGCTACGTTCTATGCAATTTCAACAGTACCACTATGAATGACTATATTTGCTTGCTCTTAAGCCTGTTGTAGCAATCATGTGCCTCTTTTAACGATTTTTGGTTATTCAAATGTTGGTAGTTAGCATATGTCTATTTCAATTGCTATCTTTGGTTTGTTCATAGTATGCCTTGTTTATTTCAGTTATCTACAACATGATGTACCACATGTGCAAGTATGAACTGTGTAGTTCAATTTCATCAATACTAATTTCAACAATGCCACTATGAATGACTATAGTTGGTTGTTGTTAATCATGTTGTAGCAAGCATATGCCTCTTTGAATAGTTTTTGGTTGTTTGGAGTTAGCATATGTCCAATTTCAATTGCTATCTTTGATTGTTCGTAGTATGCCTTTATTTCACTTATTCACAGTGTGATGTTCTATATGTGCAAGTATGAACTGCGCAGTTCAATTTCATCAATACTAGTTTCAACAATACCACTATGAATGACTATATTCCATTGTTGTTAAGAATGTTGTAGTTAACACGCCTTTCTATTTTATTTAACAATAACTAGTGTACTTAAACCTGCATAATACCAGTTTGAATGACTATATTTGCTTGTTGTTAAGTGTTAGGCCTCTCACAGTAAACACACCTTTCCACTTCTTGTTTTGCTTAACTAGCGCGCTTAAACCTACACACTAAAGCTATCATTTGGAGATTATGTTGTCTACCATGGATATATTTGGTTGATGTTTAGCCTATTGTGCTTAACATGCCTTTCGATGTACTTACACCGGACAATATTGGGAACGACCGTTGTTTACCACCGAGGTTAGTTTCATCCCATGTCTTATATATACTCCCTCTGCCCTATAATATAAGATGTTAATTCATCCAATATGTGAGTATATTGGATGTAATAAGATATTATATAATGGGACGGAGGAGTGTTGTACTACATCATTATGCAATTGTAGTTTATTTTTAATATTAACCTGGTGCTTGTATGTACATATGTCATTCGTAAAGATCCGAGCTTCAACCCTTTTTGCGTATGGGAAATGAGATAATTTTTTAACCAGCATGAAGTGAGGAAACTGATAAAGATTATTAGTAACATGGGCCAAAAGATGACAATTAAACTATTTGTTTATACTTTACTCAAGACAACAGTGAACTGCAGGATGGTAAGTATGAACTTTGTAGCCATATTTTTACTGCCCATAATGAGTGTTAGATGACAATGCCTGAATCTTCTTCCTTTGCAGTGGTTTCCAACGCAGTTTACTCAAGATTACCTGTCAAACTACATGATTGGTGGTCGGCCATCACAAGGGGTGGGGCTAGAGCAGTGCATGCATTTGGCATGGAGGAGGGCACAATATGGGCATTCTGCTTCACCTTGTTCATCAACCACAATGTCTTTTGCCTCTTTATTTACCGTCTTTAATACAAGTATACAACCCTGGTTCATCATTCTTTATTTGGTGCTTACGTAATTCTTTTTTATGTAATTCTTGAACATATGTACTTGTGAATCGAATCGTGCATTGGTTGTTGAACCTGATGGATATGAATAAAGTTATTGCCTACTTTGAAATTCAAATTCTATACAATTTTAAATTGCAACAATTAAATTAGGGAGAAATTACACTTTGCAGGCACACGGTCTGTAAACCACAACATGTGTGATATACATCATAATCCGACACGGTTCACAGAGAGAAAATGTGTGCAACCATGCACACAATTGCTGTTTGGAAAGCATGTCTGATGTCAGACAATATCACAAACGGTGCGACCAAACTAAATGTTTGTGATAGTCGCCTTATCGTACATGCTTTTCAATCATGAACTGTTTCTGATGTCGTACGCATCGTAAACGTTGCACCATAGAGTAGCGTGTGTGATAGTTATCCTGTACGACACTGGTACGACAGTCCGATGTTTCGTAAACCTATCTGACACTCGTATTATGATTAACTTATCTTATTTATTATATATCGCATACAGTTCATGAGAAGTGAATGTCTGTGATAGTCTCCTTATCATACACGCTTTACAATCATGAAATGTTTGTAATGGGGTGTGCATCGTAAACATTGCAGCACAGAATAGTGTGTGCGATGGTAATACCAGCACACACGAGTAGCAAGGATGGAGCGTTTGATATATTTGATATATCACAAACAGTTGTGTGACGAATCACGTTTGGGATAGATGCGAGCATCACATACGCTTAGTTCTGCAAAACTTATGCATTCCTACTCCCAATCCCCGACGATTTCTGGGTCATGTGGGAAGGACCCCCCTATCGCACACACAGGCAAGGTGACAGTTTAAAACTCCATCGCGGAAAGGGATTAAAAACTGTTAGTATAGTATGTTGTTGCACTAGTGATGAGAATGCCAAGAAGTGTTTCTTGTCGAAGTTACATGCAAAGAGTTTTTAGCAAGACTCGGTGTTCTAAATCACTAATGAGTAAAATACGTGACTAAGATTCCACACTTCTATATTTGGATTAATCATGTATTCCATGGTATGTATAAGAACTAGATATGTTCAGTACTTCAAAGTAGGTGGGAGTAAGTTACTAAAGTGATCAAGGTATTAATCATAGGACAATAGTGAAAATTGTCGTTATGTCCTAAAGTAGCACTGATAACATGTTTTCTCATGAGCAAAGCTTTTGTAGAGTTCATTAGGTACATCGATATAGGCTCGTTGTAAGTAGCTACGTCGATACAGCCTTCATCAATACTCCAAGTGATTTCTGATTTAAAATTAATGGTTTTGTGTGATACTCAAAATGGTGGCACAGTAAGTTAGAATTGTTTCAAACAGGTTATTGTGGTGAATACTATAAAAAGGCTGAGTATGTTGTAACTTAAGAAGAGACAAAGAGGGTGTTCAATCATATAGTTTATTAATGAACTTAGTATGGTTTCAAGATGGATTTGATCAATGGAACACTATTGTAGATAGTTGCTTCATACCTCAGTCTATGGAATCAAGGTTCGATCAATGATTCACATATATACAAATCCAAATCCACACAAGTTACGAATTTTGTGAAAAGCGTGAAAATGCGAGGATATGCAAAGATACTCACGAATCAGAAGTTGTCATATCTATTGGACAAAGACTATACCACAAGCGAAGCATATTTTGCACCGGTATGCCATATGTGTAAAGTGTATTACATTGACTAGATTATTGACTCTAGTGCAAATGGGGGTCTGTAGGAAATATGTCCTAGAGGCAATAATAAATGTTATTATTTATTTTCATGCTCGTGATTATGTTTATATTCCATGCTATAACTCCAACGGTCCTTGAGTACGTATATCCATGAAGTCTAAGAGAAAAATTCATATGCACATGTGGAATAATAAATGGTAAAATGTATTCCTAGTCATGCCTCTAAGACTAGCTCAAGTGTTGCATCATGATTATGTTTTCCTGATCATAGGCATGTCTATACCGGTAATTTTGTGGACACAATCTTAGAAGAACACTTGTGTTGAATCGACCCAATTGATTGTTATGATATGAGATACATTCGTCACAAGTTAATGGTAAATAACACAAGGAAAGTTAACGTTTGCATAATTTCTTAGATCACGAGAGTATCGAGTTTCTTCATGCTTGCTTCACAAAGTTTGGGGCTTGTTAAACGTCATCGTAACAGGGTGGCTATTGCGACGGATTACAGTTTCATGGAAAAGTATGACAAGGGACTAGATAGCTCAAGACTGGGATTTGCTCCTCCAACGATAAAGAGATATTCTTTGGGATCTCTCAGTGTTACGGTATCCATCGTCCTCTGGCTAGACATAGTGTGATTTGATCACAGGGATGCCAGAACACGGGAACGAAAAAAAGATCAAAATTGGTAACGAGGAAACTGGCATAGGGAACAAGTTGTTGATTCACCGGGATACCAATAAATCTCACCTCAGATTTTTGTAACATATCGCGAAGCAACAGGAATATCATTAGGTAACTACATGTTCACTCGAATATTTATTCTTGTAAGTACAGGAGTCAATATGGATGTCCACGGTTCCGCTATTGATCATTGAACGGAAGGGGTTCCGATCATGTCTATGCTTCACCGAAACTACAGGGTCACACACTTAAGGGTCATCTATATGCGAACTATTAGACACAAAGTCCAAGAGAAAGTCACCGAAAAAGTTCCGGAGACACTAAAAATGTTTCGGAGATAAAATCAAAATTGTTTGGGAGAAACCAAAAATTGTTTCATGAAAACCATCATACTCGAAATGTTTCATTCAGTGTTTGGATGGAGGGTGCTGGAAATGTTTAGGCACTGCCAAAAACTTTCCGAGGGGAATGCACGCACAAAAGCATCTTTTCCCGGCGTGCGTGAACAAGATCCCACGAATCGTGGGAGTGCTTTATGGGAAACCCCCCCATTTCATGGCTTTTGGTTGGGTGGGAAAGCCACCCCTTGGGGCTTTATCCCACATTCGGTGGAGCATGTTTGGGGGGGGGGGGGTTTATCCGACTTTTGGTGGGTTGATTTTTGGCCTCCCTCCACCCCTTGTTCACACTATAAATAGAGGTGGAGATGCCTCTCCATTTCATCCAAGTTTCTCACCACAAATGCATGCAATTATTTTCCTCCCTTTCTCTCCCTCAATGAAATAGTTCTATACTTCCGCAAGGTTGTTAATTCTCCGGTAGGAATTAGTTCTGGACAGTGAAGCCCTACGGGATAGGTGACACCGGATGTGTGCAACCTGGTAGAGAGATCATGCGTTCGACCATCTGTTCAAGGGACTGTCCGAGGACTTTCTGGAGGACTGTCCGAGGAGCAGTCTGGAGCCCTGTTCGTGGGGCTGTTAGAGGGAGAAAATCCTCGCGGTTGAGAGGTTGTAAATTCTTAGTTGCAGGGAACTGTACCAGTGATCTTCACCAACTCTACTTCCACTGCACTACAAGTTGGTAACGATCAAATCAAACCTTTTATATCTTCATAGTGGTCCTGGGTTGGTGCATAGGATGGGATTTTTTATTCTCGGCTACATTACCCTACAGACCGAGCTTGCTACCTGTCTACCTCCACAATAGAAAGACAGGGTGAATCACGAAGCGTGTGTGGAATGTCGTCTAGCTGCATCTTTTTTATACATAAATTTTCATTTTTAGCATAAACTGTTTCCAAGTTTTAGCGTCAATGTTTTAGCTCAATCTAGAATAACTTGGTGGTGAATAAAGGAAACTTTCCGTGTTCCCATAATGATTTGCTATTTCATGCGTTAAAAACTTAAACACCCTGTGATAGACAAAGAGGTCGGAACAAACGTATCCCTTTGCTCGTCGGACTCGGGGAAGACATCACGCATAGTCGACCTCCCAACAGTCCGCACAGATGCTGCATCATAAGTTCCCTCTCTCTATTCGGACCCAAGGGCTGCTTCACCCTTACCAACCCCTCGGTGCCATGAGCACCGAGCTGCATCAAAAATAAGATCTCAGGTTGTGAAAACACCCTTCTACCAGCCAATGTACGGGCAGCCCCTACAGACTGTCCACCACACATGTACCAATGGCCCCATGGCCCACAACCTCTTTGGATGGCCCCATAACTTGGCCTACAACCGGGTTTCCATCGTTGTAGTTGTTCCTCGCGGATGGCGACTCGCGGCAGGCGCTTAACATTGGCGCCTCGGCCGCCGGCGGCCGGGCCGACGTCACCTACTCCGGTGGAGGGGTCGAATGGATCTAGGTACTCATGCCTGGATCCTGACCTTGAGGTCTCTGAGGAGGCGGAGCCGGTGATGGTGGGTGTTCAGATGGCGATTGCAGTTTTGGAAGATGGCGATGATGACTCTGAATGGACTCCGGTGGTTCGACGGACTAGGAAGACGGAGGCAGAATTGATCCAAGAGTTCTGGAATGACGTGGGATTTCCCATGCCGGCATCCCGTTTCTAGGAGAGACGGACGCCATCAACGTCGGGGCCGTCATTGGAGCTCTGTGTTTCGGGTTGCAAGTCCCGGCAGTCCATGATGGCGGAAGGCCTGGATCAGGCTAGGGACACGTTACCCACTGGATCGTTGGCATCGGTGTCGGTTGGCTGTAGTGTTACTTTGTCGTCGCCGACGGGGCTCAGGCTGGCTAGACCGTGGCGGATGGGGTCTTGGCGTGGTCCCTTGCCGCCGCGCAGGATGACACCGGCTCCTGTCTTCGGCCAATTCCTGGAGAGGGCCAACATGATACCTGCTTCCTCCGGTCCGGCTGCCTCACTGGCGACGTCAATACGCCCAGGATCGATGGATGCGGATGCAGATGTTCCAGAGACGAAATCTCAGCCAATTCAAACACGAGAGGCCTCGGATCCCGGGCCCATGCAAAGGGAATTGGGCCAAGTTTTTCTTGGGCCTACCTCAGACGTCGCATCAGGGTTCTATGGGAAGGGTTCCCGAGATCCATCGCACCAACATCGATCATAGAAGTTTCAAAAAAAAAAAACATCGATCACAGAGGTTGCCTCCCACCCGCCGCCTCTTCCTCTTGGTCAACCTGCCGTCACCGGGGCCGCTCGATCCTACGCCGAAGTCACGGCAGCGCCGCTGCGTCCAATGGCGGGCGCGCCTCCTCCTTCGACACGGGGTGCAGGAGGGCCGATTCCTCATGGCCCTCTGGTTGCGGGGGCAACTACCTCTTTAGCTCGCCCTCAGGCTCCGACACATGGGTTCACCGGCCCTCCCCCCATGCAGCAGCAGCGTGGACCGGCGCCGCACTACATCCATGGTGGAAGCCAGCCCTCTGCTTATGGTCACCCTGGGCAGTACAACTCACCCTACGGTCCGGCCATCGTCGGACGGTCAGTTCCTATGTATGGGGCTCCACCACGGGGGGCATGGCTCACCGCACGAAGCGTAAAAAGAAGAAGAAGCCGCAACATCAACAGTTTACTAGTGGTGCTATTCAGCAGGGTTTTCATTTTCCTCCTCACAACGTTCCAGGACGACAGCAACTTCCGCCTCAACCGATACCACAACAGCACATGCACGCATATCAACAGGTGCATTACCATCAGGTTGGGTTGCAGCCAAATCCACTGGTACCACAGATGCCACAGGGGATAGCTGCCCCACCGTCTGTAGATTCCATGACCGATGTGCAGGTGGATCCTGCTGTATCAAAGACCAAGACTAAGAAAGGTGTTCGTTGTTGGAAGTGTGCAGTTGATACGCATTCAGCGAAGGATTGCACGGTGCAACATTATTGTTATATCTGTGACAAGATAGTCCATCCAATGCTGCAGTGCCCAGTTCTTAAACTCCCGAAGCCCACGGCGTTTGTTTCGGGAGTGGGGGTGGAGGAGACTTACTTCGCCCAGCTGCCAGATAGTGTGGTTAAAGATCACTTGGCACCGACCCAGACACCGATAGCTCATGTGCAGGTTAGCGGTCTGATGGTACCTACTAACGTGGTTGAGACTCAGATTGCCAGGATATGCCCGGTACATACTCAATGGAAATGGGAAGCTATTCAGCATGGGTCAAACGCCTATCTAGTCAGTTTCCCGTCTTTTGAGGACTTGGACAGGGTGGATGGTATTCAGATGAACATGCTGTCGGTTAATGCTCAGATGACCGTATCCGCATGGAAGTCACAGGACATCCCACATAAGCTCGAGCTTCAGCAGATTTGGCTCCATGTTGACGGAGTTCCCCATACTGTGCATCATTTTTGGGGTCTATGGGCTGTTGGCACCTTGATGGGCAAGACCCTAGATGTCGATCTCTTTACTCTGCGATGACGTGGGGTGGTCCGTATTCTTGTGGCTATGACGAATACTCAGATTTTGGAGAAGGATAAGGAGGATGCTGGGACTTTTCTTGCTACAGATGTACTGGTTAAGCTCAAGGGCTATGCATTCAGGTTCAGGAGAGAGCCGGCAGGTTATGTTCCTGATCCAGATTTTGTACCGTTCATTTGGAGACGCAAGGGTGATGATGCGGACAATAAGGACGGTGCGAAGGAGAAGGATCCATGGACACCTCCGATCACTCCGGGAACCCATCCAACCAACCGTCGTCTAGTGTTGTCCCTACAAATGTTACTCACGCAAATGTGGTCTCTCGTGGTGCTCCGGGAGGTAGCTCTATGATTATGGCAGTGACACCTTTCAACCCCTCGCCGCAAACACCGAGAGGCATTGAGCTTGCCGTGAAACTTCGAGCTAACTCCACTTTACGTGGTTGTCTCGAAGTGGCTCCAAGGATGTTTTGCCAGGACTCGTCGTCGCCTACCTCTACGCAGACTCCGATAGTGTCACAGCCATCGTCGCCAACACAGACGGTTGCATCACTGTCCACTACTCTTGCATCAGTGCAGGCCACCAGCGGCACGATGGAACCTTTGCGCAAGTCTCCGGAGCGACAGCAGGCAACGGCTCAATTGGCGGCCACCCACACTTTGACTCAGGAGGAGTCGACCCTGGGCGTGCAGCCAAGTGCTGCTGCACTATTGGCGCTGCCGGAGGTACCCCGACCCACGGCTCAGGAGGAGTCGGTTGGGGTTGTGCAGCCACATGATGCACTAGGGGCTCAGGACAAGGCAGCCTCGCGGGATGGCCTGCACGTACAGCCAGCTGCTAACATGGTGTCACGACAGCCGTCGACGTCGCGGACGGCCGTGCCGAAGTCGGCAGTCCCCAAGCAGGTGCAGGCCGCCGGAGGTACAGCAGGACGCCCAGTAGTGCCTTCGGCGAGCCAGCATCCAGCGGCTTTGGTACATGCAGAACGGCATGCAGCTCATTTGGAGTTGGACATGCATGCTACTAATGCACTGGGACGTGAAGGGTTTCCTTTGGGTAGGCAGCCATACATTGGTGCACCTGCGGCTACTCTTCGGTCTCAGTCGGAGCCGGTCGCGTATGCGGCTGATCTTCAGGCTCAGGCGCAGCTGGACGTGTCCACCCCATCCTTGCACATTCCTTCCATCATCCCGTGTGCAGCAGACATGCCATCTTTGGTGGCGGCGATGCCTATACCGGTGTTCCAGACTGCTGGGGAGGGGGTTGCTACTCCACCCTCACCCCTTCCCTCAGCGGCAGTGCTTGCATGACATCCTTCTTCGGGGGTCACACCCACATGCCGAAGTGGCCGTAATTCGGTGGCCGACGATGGAAGGACGGACACTGAGGAGGACTCTTTGGCTAAGGCTATGCGGCATAAAGCCGCGCATAACCTCGATAACCATGGTACTTTGTCATCATCCAAATCGTTTTTATCCTTTTCTACTACATCCATCGTTTCTAAGATGAATAATGTGGGTGTCAGTCTAGGAAATAACGAGAATGATATTTATGTTTCCACTAACACTTCGAGACATTTAGAATATGACCAATTAAAGGTTACTCCACGTGTTTCTAGCAAGTCTTATGTCTCCTATACTGATGAGGAGGAGCTGCATGCCACATCAGATGGTCAGCTACTCTCTCATTTAGTAGGAGCAGTTTCGGATGTGGGTCTAGATAAACCCGGGTTTAGTTCATTGATTGAGCTTACAGCATCTGGACGTAAATCAAAGACCGCACGTTCGAAAAAGGATAGTAAGTCCCATAAGAGGGCGAAGTGTTCCAAGACTCCTATTGTTTCCTCGTGAATGGAATGTTTTTTAACAGCAGAGGTCTTCGTGACTTGGCTAAACATTTATTCATTGCGGATTGTAATAGGGAATATAATTTAGATTTTTTGGCTATCTCTGAAATGGGCAGACGTGATTTCTCAGTGAGTCTACTTAACCGTCTTTTGCGCGGGATGGACTTTGCTTGGGTTTCACGGCCGCCTAGAGGTCGTTCTGGGGGCATTTTACTAGGCGTAAATACAGGGAAAATGGATGTTGGCTAGTTCGAATAGTGAGTTTCACGTTAAACTCCATATTCGCAACAAGGCCGACAACTTCACATGGACCCTCGTCACCATGTACGGGGCAGCCTAGGATGAGTTCAAGGCCGATTTTCTCTGTGAATTGGTTAATCTGGCGAAAGATAATTCCTATCCCATTCTTATAGGTGGGGATTTCAATCTGCTTTCATTTCCAAATGAGAAAAGCCGCGGTAGGTTTGATAAGCATTGGCCTTTCCTTTTCAACGCTGTCATCGACAGTCTAGACTTGCGAGAGGTCTCCATGATTGGAAGACTATTCACTTGGGCGAACAGTCTTCCGAAACCGACATATGAGAAACTAGATCGCGTTTTAATGGATACCGACTGGGAATCTAAATTTCCTATGGTGTCTGTTTGTGCTCTACCTCGTATCGAGGCTATATCAGACAATGCGCCCATTCTCCTAACTACTGGTTTGCCAAGACCCTAACATAGACGCAAGTTCAAGTTCGAGCTTGGGTGGTTGCTTCAGGATGGCTTTCATGAGATGGTCAAGGAGGTGTGGGAAAAACCGGTGGCCGGGCCTACCCCAATACATAGATGGAATAACAAAATGCGTGCATTACGCAAATTCCTTGGTGGTTGGGCTAGGCATACGGTGGGTATCCTTAAAAAGGAGAAGCTTCGTCTTTCATCTATCATTGATGAATTAGAAGCTTTGGCAGAGGTTAGACCTCGCTCTGAGCATGAATTCGAGATCAAGAATCATTCGAATGCGCAGATAGCTAACATGTTGCGTGAAGAGGAACTCAAATGGTACCAACATTCTAACTCTCAGTTTATCCTGAAAGGTGATTCGAATACTAGATATTTCCATGGAGTCGCCAATGGCAGACACTGGAAGAAAATTATTCATTCCCTACAACAAGATGAGGGCATGATTGTGGGGCATGAGCAACTTAAATCTTATATCACTAATTATTATAAAAATCTATTCGGAGCCCCGGGGTAGGGAAACTTCTCGATGGATGAGTCAAGAATAGATGACATCCCCCAGGTCTCTGATGAGGAAAACAGCCTTCTAACAGCCCCACACTCCGAGGAGGAAGTTAGAAAGGCGATTTTCCTAATGGGGCATAACAAAGCCCCGGGTCAGGATGGTTTTCCCGCGGAGTTCTGTCAAAACTTCTGGGAATTCATCAAACCAGATCTACTACTCTTGTTTAGCCACCTACATGTTGGCCAACTAGAATTGTTTCGCTTAAACTTCGGTGAGATTATTTTGTTACCTAAGGTTAATGAGGCTGAAAGGATACAACAGTATAGACCTATTTGCCTCCTTAATGTAAGTTTTAAAATATTCACTAAGGTTGAGACTATTAGGCTAAATTCGGTTGCTGAACATGTGATTCGTCCTTCACAGACAGCTTTTATGCAAGGCAGACACGTCCTAAATGGAGTTGTTATCCTTCATGAAACAGTCCATGAATTACACCGGAAAAAGCTGAATGGGTGGTACTCAAAATAGACTTTGAAAAGGCTTATGACAAAGTCAAGTGGCCCTTTCTACAACAGACTCTCAAAATGAAAGGATTTTCTGCAGAGTGGCGTGCTATGATCCATAGCTTCGTTTCTGGAGGTAGTGTTGCCATTAAGGTCAATGATGACATCGGACACTATTTCAAAATGAAGAAGGGATTGCGACAGGGTGACTCGATATCGCCCATGCTATTTAATATAGTGGCGGATATGCTAGCGGTCATGATCGAGCGTGCCAAGGTTGATGGCCAAATTGATGGTGTTGTTAATCATCTAGTTGATGGTGGTCTCTCTATACTTCAATATGCCGACGATACGATTCTCTTCATGGATCATGACCTTGAGAAAGCAAGAAATATGAAACTGATTTTATCAGCATTTGACCAACTCTCGGGTCTTAAGATCAATTTTCTTAAAAGTGAATTGTTTTGCTTTGGCAACGCTCAAGACGAGGCCAACATGTATGCTGAACTGTTCGGATGTGGGTTGGGCCAATTTCCGATCACATATTTGGGGATACCAATACACTATCCGAGACTCACAAATGCTGAATGAAAACACGTCGAGGAGAGACTGCAAAAAAGACTTAGCAGTTGGAAAGGTAAACTGCTATCTCTGGGTGGAAGATTGGTCCTCATAAATTCAGTACTAAGTAATATGGTACTATATATGATTTCATTCTTCTAGTTGCCGAAAGGAGTTTTACATGGATTATATTATTTCCGATCAAGATTCTTTTGGCAAGAAGATAGCGAGCGAAATAAATATCGATTGGCTAAAAGGAGAGTGGCTTGTCGTCCCAAAGACCAAGGAGGGTTGGGCATTCATGACCTTGAGGTTAAGAATAGGGCCCTTCTAGGCAAATGGTTGTTTAAATTACTGACTGAAGATGGTGTATGGCAAACCCTCCTAAGGAGGAAATATGTGGGGTCCAAGGCGATATCCCAAGTATACTGGAAGCCTGGGGATTCCCACTTTTGGTCGGGTCTAATGGCTACGAAGAAATATTTCTTCTGCTATGGATCCTTCTCTATTAAGGACGGCTCGGAAATTAGATTCTGGAAGGACAAGTGGCTAGGAAATGCCACACTCCGGGAACAATATCCGGCTCTATACAACATTGTGCGCCACAAGGGTGATACTATCGCCACGGTAATGGAATTTCCGCCAAATGTGACGTTCATAAGAAATTTAATTGGACCAGACTCATTCGTGGAACATCCTACTCCAGCGGTTGTCCACGGTGCAATTGTCACATGGGTCTGATGTATTTCGATGGAACCTCCATGAGAATGGACAATTCTCAGCCGAGTCCATGTATAGAGCGTTAATTCAGTCTAATGTGCCAGTTGATAATCTATACCAATATAAAAAGACCCAAATGGGAAGATCCAAACCATCTCGTCCGTCAAATCATATTATCCAGCGGTTCAAATCACTCCAATGTTGAGCACCAAACACGTTTAACGCTCTAATTATCCACCACTGCCATTGGTTATAAATATGTTTTGACTCAACGCTATCCCTTGAAAACGGCCATGTAATTAATATCCTACCATTCCCGTGAAAAAGTAATCGATATCTTACCAAATACCAACGTGCAACATATATATCTTACATAATATAACGTGCAACTAATATCCTACCTTTTATTGCTAGTAATAAGAAGATCTGGAAGATGAAGATACCTCTTAAGAATAAAATCTTTGCATGGTATCTTCGTCGCGGAGTCATTCTTACTAAAGATAACCTTATTAAGAGGAATTGGTATGGAAGTTCGCAAT
The DNA here is from genome assembly GCA_021605205.1 of Aegilops longissima. NCBI lineage: Eukaryota > Viridiplantae > Streptophyta > Magnoliopsida > Poales > Poaceae > Aegilops > Aegilops longissima. The sequence goes on from CM038681.1 coordinate 375,607,129, forward strand.
GTGTCTTTTGTCACCATGATTAGACAGTAAAACATTTATTCTTCCAATGCAAATAGCTTCTGGCTTGTATCATCCTTGTAGTGTTGCTAATGTATTTGGCAACTGGTTACATGGGATTGAATACAGGTTTAGAACTCTCCTCAGGGTGGGAGCACTAGCCGTTATTTGGTCGCTTTGGCTAAGTAGAAATGATAAGGTTTTCAATGATAAAAGTACTTCTCTGATGCAGGTTATCTACGGATGTACTGGGAGTCTTCGTTTATGGTCCTCTCTATAACGCGTGGAGAATCGAGATCTGTTTACGGAGGTGTGTACACGATTGGAGGCTACGGCGAGGGATACTTTTATCCAACATGGGTGGCAGCATGATCTTAGGATTGGCCCCGCTCCGATTCAGGCATTATACGAACTCTACATGTCTCTTTGTATTTCGCCTTTTTTTATTTTTTGTTTGTGTGAGAGGACATTATTTGGTTGTGTGCATCTTACTTATGCAGAGGCCGGGTGTAATGCTTAAATCTTTTAAGTAATAAAGCGCCCCTTTTCAAAAAATGGCCCACAACCATACAACGATGGCAACGATGAGGAGTAGGCTCATCTAGGCGAAAGCCAAGCTTGGGGGAGATTCATTTCCCTCAATTATCCTTGCATTCATATTTTGTTTTTCTTCTTTTGGTTCATTTTCTTTTCGTTTGCATGTTTATTTTCAGTTTGCATAATAAAAGTAAAAATAGACTTTTAGTTTGCTTCTGGAAACTCTCTTTGTGGTGGTATCTTTTGTAAGTTTTCAGGATTGGTTGTGGCTAGTGATTCCAAATTGAACATATAAATCTAGCTATGCAACCCGCCGATCTGGAGGTCTTGCCGCGCGCGTGATCGCTGGCCACTCGATCAACTCTCTCGTTCGTTTTTCACCGTTGGTTTTTACTATTCACTGCTAGATTTTGTTACACCTCGTTGTACTTCACAGGGTGGCTGCCAGTGGACCCATATAATCATTGGTCCACACTGCAGCGAAGGGCTCGTCGACTGGGTCGGTGACCAATGACGCTCCCGGTGAAAAAGCCCTAGATCGAGCGGTCAAAACAGATCACGCCTCCTCGATTCCTTCCACTCCCTCGACACCACCTCCCTTCCACCCGGCGGCGCCTCCTCCTTCCTCCCCATCCGGCGGCGCCTTCTCCTTCCTCCTCGTCCGTCTTCATCCCCATCCGGCGGTGCCTCCTCCTTCCTACCCATCCAGCAACGCCTCCTCCCTCCTTTCCACGGCCTCCAGCACAGCGCGCCACCGGCTAGCTGCACCACCACCGTATCCGCGAGAGAGGAAGTTGTGGGAGGAGGAGAGCCCATACTGTGAGGAAGACGTGGGGAGGAGCTCTACCCGGCTCAGCTGCCGGCCAGGATCTGGAAGAAGAGGAGACCTAGTGCTGGCGTCGGCTCGGCGTCGCGGGTTGGCCGGTCGATGTAGGTGAGCGGCGTGTAGTCTGGCGCCACAGGACAGTGGCGGCAGCCGTCAAGAGGCAGAGGCGGCGCCCGCGGCAGCGACCCTTGGTCGTCTTCAGGTGTGCGTCGTTCGTGGTGGCCAGTCGTGGGTGTTGCCGGGCGACCAGAGGCGCCTGCAGCAGGCCGGTGCCACTTAGCAAGATTGGCATGAACTGGGAGGCAACCGGTGTGTAGTATGATCCTCACAGGATAGCACGTCTCTTTCCTTTCTCTTCTCCTGTCTATGTGTGTGTGTGTGTGTGTTTGTGTGTGTGTGTGTGTGCGCGCGCGCGCTCGTGTCGTTTCTCCTTTCTTCTCTCCTGAAGAAGGGGCTGCTCAGTTTTGGAACAGCAAACTATGGAGGATATGGGTCTACACGGGTGAGGGAGTCCTGGATTAGGGGGTGTCCGGATAGCCGGACTATGGCCTTTGGCCGGACTCCTAGACTTTGAAGATACAAGATTGAAGACTTCGTCCCGTGTCCGGATGGGACTTTCCTTGGCGTGGAAGGCAAGATTGGCGATACGGATATGTAGATCTCCTACCATTGTAACCGACTCTGTGTAACCCTAACCCTCTTCGGTGCCTATATAAACCGGAGGGTTTTATTCCGTAGGACAAACAATAATCAGACCATAGGCTAGCTTCTAGGGTTTAGCCTCTCTGATCTCGTGGTAGATCTACTCTTGTACTACCCATATCAATATTAATCAAGCAGGAGTAGGGTTTTACCTCCATCAAGAGGGCCCGAACCTGGGTAAAAACATCGTGTCCCTTGTCTCCTGTTACCATCCGCCTAGACGCACAATTCGGGACCCCCTACCTGAGATCCGCCGGTTTTGACGCCGACATTGGTGCTTTCATTGAGAGTTCCTCTGTGTCGTCATCTTTAGGCCCGATGGCTCCTCTGATCATCAACAGCGATTCGCTCCAGGGTGAGATTTTTCTCCCCGGACAGGTCTTCGTATTCGGCGGCTTTGCACTGCGGGCCAATTCGCTTGGCCATCTGGAGCAGATTAAGCTCGCCCGGCCACCAGGTCAGATTGGAAGTTTGAACTACGGCCGGCGTCGCGGAGACTTGATCTTGACGGGTTCGAGCCACAGCCAAGCGCGCCGCCTTTATCACGAGGGCATGATCTAGCTCTGCCGCGAGCGGTGTCTGGAGGTCGCACCGAGTATCCGCTCGACCTTTAGCTCGGGCCGATGCGCCGATCGAGGGCGGGTGGCTGAACACCGCCTCGGGGCTGCGATCTCTGGCGATTGAGCGTACACCTACCGATCGCTGCGAAGCTCGCGGCTCCAAGGTGCGGACTCCTCTCGGACTGCGAGCCTTCCACGCCCCCGCCAATCGAATTTGATTGGGCGCCCATCATAGAATTCACTGTCGCGGACATCTTTCAGCACTCTCCCTTTGGCGACATCCTGAATTCACTAAAGTCTCTCCTTTATCGGAGAGCCACGGGCGGATTATGGTCGGGAAGGTTCGGATGCAGACGACGAAGAAATTCAAAGCCCACCCACCACCCACTTCATAGCCCTTTGTCGATGATTTAACCGACATGCTCGACTTCGACTCAAGACATCGGCGGTATGGGCGACGATGTAGGGAGGAACAAGAACCAGCACTTATAGGGCCTTTGGAGAACCACCTCATCTCACGATGTATACATGGTGGACACACCTAAAGGAATCGACGATGAGGAACAACGGGACACTACGAAGGATCACTCCCTCGAAAAGCAGTCAAAACAGCAACGTAAGCGCCGCTCAAAGTCCCGCCTCGACAAAGACAACAGCCATACAGACCCAGCCATAGACCAGGGCGAATCGGTGGATGACGAACATGCTATCGAGAAACCGTCTGAACAGGACAATCTGAGAAACAACCCGTCCCCGGCGAAGATAACAGTCCGGACGATCACCGCCAACAAGTTCTTTGGAGCGAAGAACCTCCACAAAGGCTCGTCGCCCTTGCCGTAGCCTGAAAAAGCGAAGCGGAAGCTCAAAACAGCGGAAGAGGCACTTAGAATCAGATGGAGCAAAGTACTCAACACCGCAGACAAATACGGCGACAGTCGCCGAACGAAGAGTTACCCCAAGCAAAAACTACTGCCTGAATTTGATGACGAGGCCGTAGAGCCCCCGCAATCAAAAAACAAAGAGGCCACCTGGTCGGATGGACGACTCCATGGCAAAAAGAGAGCGGCAAACGGCGCCGCACACAAGCCGGCACGTGATCCGCACAAGGATTCGCATCAAAAAGATGGCCCAGTTAGATCTATCTACCGGCCAAGAAAGCAAGCTCTAGTAAGCAATGCAGCGCATCAAGTATCCGAACATCACGGTATACCTAAATATAGGGGTGCCGCACACCCCCTATGTTTCACCGATGAGGTGCTGGATAATGAATTTCAGTGATTCAAGCCCGTAAACATAGAGGCATCTGACGGAACAACAGACACTCGAGTGCGGATTGAGGATTGCATCCTCCACATACACATGGCTAGAGGAGATGATCTCCACGCCATAAAATACTTACCCTCAAGCTCAAAGGGCCAGCCCGGCATTGGCTTAAAAGCCTTCCGAAAACACCATTGGAAGTTGGGAGGAGCTTGAGGATGCTTTTCGACAAATTTTCAAGGGACCTATGTACGACCTCCGAATGCCGGCGATTTAAGTCACATAACTCAACAACCGGAGAGTCAGCCGGAAATTTTGGAACAGATTCCTTACTAAAAAGAACCAAATAGTCATTGTCCGAGCCAAGCCTTAGCAGCTTTCAAACACAACGTCCGAGACGAATGGCTCACCGACACCTCGGCCAAGAAAAGCCAAGAACAATGGCCGCATTAACAAGCCTCATGACCTGCTTTTGCTGGGAGAGGATAGCTGGCTGGCAAGATGCAGCACCAGCGACCCAAGCACATCCAAGTCGAGGATGGAAGCGGAAACCACGATGCAGCAAGGACCAGCGTCGGACCAAGGGAAACAGCCGAGGAGCACGGCGATCAACGCCGGATTCAAAAGCTCTTGGCAGA